>BHDV01067072.1:0-19584 GCA_005406045.1 Adoxophyes honmai
GATCGAACATCACTTACAGGTAAGCTCGTTTGATCACTCATTATACATCTTCCATCTATTTTCAAACCTAAAAATACTCTAGAAGTGCCTGCGAAGTGTGAACTAGTCAAAGTTTTGTCTATGTAACGTTACGATACAGGTTAAGGTATGTTTCAGGCGACAGGCTAGGACCTGTCTCTATTATACCCCTTTTATCTAATATTGAATCAAAAATTTTACTAAAAGTAGCTAAATAAATGTGAGGTAGTCATTGTTTTGCCTATGAAACGTTTCTTAGTGTGTTCTGCCTACCTTAATTGGGATAACAAGTATGATGTATGTATGTAACTGTCATACACAAATCAGTCTACATAGAAGTGTCTACAGTCTAAATCTAAATACGAGTATCGCCCGAAGCGAATACGTTGCATTTGTAACATCAACGCCCGCCGGCCAGCTCCGGACTATGATTCGATTTCACGGAACAAAAAATATTCACTCGAACGAATAGAAACCTCGGAGACGTTATTGAAGTTCCAAAAGACGTCCCAGTTATGCGACATCCCACATACCGCACATTTCATTTCGCCAAACTGTCGGAAATGACATTTCTGTTGCGAAACGCCGCCGAAGTTCAAAGCAATACCGATCCGACTAAATAGAGACCTCAAATTTTGTTCGGAACAATTTTAACTTCGAAAGCCGTCTGAACATTTTTAATGTTGTTATGAAGAAAATATCACTCAGCGAGTGAATATTTAAGCACGCGCCCATCAGTAGCTAAACTTGTTAATCTTGAACAATATTTGAACTGTGGAGGCAATTCTTTGAAAGATCAGCAAACATTCTATCAACATTATCATTTCAGGTATTAAGACGTCCATTGCTGAACATAGTTTCCCCTTTAGACTTCCAAAAGTATCTATTGGAAGCGATCTGCAACCAGCGTTTTCCGGCGACCTTTATTAAGTCGTCCATGTAGGTCGACCATTGCCACTTTGCACATTGCACACATTGATTGCCACATCAATTTCTTTCTTTAATACTTCAAATCTGAATGATTCCATTATTATTAGGAACGTGAGCCTGATCAAACTGATCACGAAACCGGAATGTTTGTTCGACACGTACTCCTTCTTAGAAAGACGTTTTATTAAACAAAACTGGTATAAGAAAACACTTTCTGGGGTCTCAAAGAGATTCCCCAATGTCGCGATCACACAAAAGTAGCAAATTGAGTTAACAAGGGTTTGCTGTTTTACCAGGGTTGCCAGCGTCAATTTTTACCTTAAATTCGTAAAATTCGGGGAATGAATCGTTTTACGACCTGCTGGAATATTTTTGGAATTTTTGATGTGATTAGACTCGGCAATTACACAAAGGTTTACCGTGCTTCATGGTTTTTGAACACGATGTTTGTTAACAGTAATATCTGAAGCGAAAATAAAAGATGCAGTAAGTAATGCTTTTATCTGTAGCAGCTGGCAGCATTGCTTTTAAAGACATAAAACAATACAAATGCAGTTTTTTGATAAGATTTTAGAGTGACGTACGTTACAGGTATTTTAGAGGTTTTCTCTATTAGGAATACTTTAAAGATTAGAAACTCGAAAGTATGAAAAAAGGGCTTTCGTTCTTATTTGTTTAAACTGGCAACCCTATTTATTGCCAAGTCTAGTCCTAGCTCGAATCGAGTTACAGATAGCGATAACTTAGAATCTTCTACTGGGGTAGTATTTATGGAAAAGGCGTATCCTTTAGTTTATCTTTTTTATGAATACGACATTGCTTAGTTTAGTCTCTCATTATTTTTACCAAATTTCACCGTAACTTTATACACAGTCAGGGTTCGTCATCATACACATGACGTATTCGTAAATAGGGTAGGCAGAGCACTCGAAACGTCACATAGACACAGCCATGACTATTTTCACTTTTCGAGGCCACGTTCTTTGCCTCTTACGACATCCACAAAAGAAATATAGAGGTGTCATTTTAAACTCGACACCACTCGAATCCCACATACCACGGTATAATAAACCAAATTCTACGCGCATCTAATATTAATTTGTATAATAATCCGTTATATTTCGGAACGAAATAATACGGCATGCTTCATTTCATGTAAAGTTTTCCACAAAGGCCTTTGTGCTTCAGCAAAAACGTCGTTGTTTCAAGATAAACGAACCGTCGGGTAATATTTACTCTGCAGGAGTTGGACTAATATTGAAGCTGCTGCTGCATTGGGTCTAGGTCATCCAATAGACATCGATTACGTGTTTTTTGCTGTCATAAATAAAAGCTGTCAATTTTTTTTCGTGGATGTCGTAAGAGGCGACTAAGGGTAAAGGCTAGCAATCTGTCACTATCAAGTATATCCCTTCCATCTGTTTTTCTACCTAAAATTATGCTCAAGTCATCGTTGTCGTCAGATTTCATCATTATATTTGGAACAGGCCTGCGTGAGTTGTATAGGTTAAGCTTTCTCATACTGAGAGGAGGCCTGTACCCAACAGTGGAAAAATAGGCTGGAATAATGATGATGAAGTATTGAAAAATAATAAGAGATTCTCAAAATTCATCTTTTCATTGAAAGTAGAGTACAATCACGTCTTTGTATCGAGTTTAGCTTGACAAGTTTTGAGCCAATTCGTATCCCATCATCGGGAGCACTGAGTTACAGGTGGCTACGGTTAAACATGCGCAAAATGTGTGTTCGTTTTATTTCACTTTTCGTGAGTCTCACGGTAGTATTACAAATAAAACACAAAGGATACGTAAAATAAATAAAACAACTATAGCTCGTAATAATCAGGAAACTAGCCCAAATGTCAAGGGGCGTGACACACAAGTTTGACACAAAGTGAGTTATGTGTGACACTGCTCTGGTTCTAATTTTGTTTAGCGTTCTCGCGAAGAGGAAATTCCCGAAAGTTTTGTTAGTTACGCTTCGAGTTGTGATCAGTGGTTCGCCCTCTTTACCTACAAACTCTGAGGTTGTACTGTCACCTGCATTAATATCTGCTACGGTGCTGCTGCTGTTAGGTACTGTTCACTTAAAAGACCATTAAAATTTTGAGCAGACTGATTTTGAGTAAGCTGTTCAGTAATGAGGGTGAACGGGACTAGTGCGGTCTTTTAACCAAGTTACCCTCAAACTTACCCTCTTTTTGTATTAATTCATGTGTGTGTGTGTGTGTGTGTGTGTTTTGGTACTGTTTTAATTTTAGAAACTGCGTGTGAAATGTTATATTTAATTCTTCTTCTTCTAGTTTTAAGTTTCCGGGGTCGCACTGAAAATCAGCGTTGCGGCTTGCCGCAATATTATGCTGAGTGCGGCCCTTTTGGCACTGTTTGGCACGGAAGTGGCATGCACATTTTTAAGTTATTATTATTTATTTATTTAGGCTAATTTATGTATTTTAGATAAGTTAATTGTTATGTCTGTGTCAAATTGTTGTCAATAAAATGTCTTTCTTTCTTTCTTTCTTTCTTTCTTTCTACGGAGCGTGTAAAAATATCTGAAACGTCCTACTGCCCCTAGTAATAGAGTCGTGTCAGATGTCTTTGCAGCCTTATTGTAGTTTATTGTAGATATTGGTGCTGATGACTGTACCAGGGGTTCACTCCATGGTTTAGTTAGGTACGCGGGACCTCGTGAAAGGGTCTCTGGCAGGAATATTAGGGAGCTCCGTAACCGTAACCGAAACTATCGGTAATCCAATATAAAAAAACATATCCGTAATCGTATCCAAATCCGAAATAAAAGTTTCGTATAAAGTCGGATAAGGGCGGAGCCTAATTGAGACACGTTATGACAAGTTGTTTTGATCGGCCGGCCGCTGCCGACACAGAAGCCGACTTAGGGTCAATTCACACCAGAAGAGCAGCGCAGCGCGGCGAAGCGCAGCGACCCGCTCCGTGGAATGAGAATTTCAACTTTATTTTCATTACAATAAGACTTATTATCGCATGAGAAACTCTGACGATGCGGGCGCATGCCCGCGTATCCATGGTAATAACAACGCATTCCATAAACGAAGCCGCGCGACCGCGCGAGCCTTCGCTGGAATGCCCGAGGATGCTCGAGCAGTCGCGACGGCCGCTGTCAATACATATGACAATATGTCAATAATTATGTAAATTCCAGCGATGTCCCGCGCATTCCAGCGACATCTCGAGCAGTCGCGGGAATCCGCGCGCATTCTCCACGGAGCAGGTCGCTCCGCTGCGCCGCGCTGCGCCGCGCCGCGCTGCTCTTTTGGTGGGAATTGACCCTTAAGCTGTATAATTATTGACTGATTGAGATTCCTGTCAAAAAACTTATATGTATGACCTACCTATTTGTATTTCACTTTTGGAATTCCATAAAAATGTAAATCCGACATAATTATCCGAATCTAACGGATAATCCGACATAATTACGTATCCGTATCCGTATTCGGTATCATAATCATTCCTATATCCGTATCCAAACCGTATCCGAAATTTTATATCCATAACATCCCTGGTCTACGGCAGTAGTCAGGCGCTGGCCGCGCGCATGAATCGGGTCATATTGCACGTCATATTTAATTTTGTGATTTAAAATCACGCGCTGTTAAAATCGGTGTTAAGCTGACGCACTTGTAATAAAAGATAATGGTATTGTTATACCTATTTAACATTATTACGTTACTAGATTGACCGGCGAACTTCGTTCCTCCTTATCAAGGCTTTTTTTTTCGGAATACCTATTATCAAATTTTCTCAGTTGTTATCCTTGTTGGTATATTTTTGCTTGCTATAATGACGCAAAAACATTTCGTACAGAGTGTTTGCCATTAGCGTAAAACTAAAAGACATATTTGGGCTTTTAGAAATACCTGATACAATAAATTACTGCAGTCCGATTTAACAGACTTCTCAATAATGGTTCAAAAGCAAGAACAACAAGTTATAATTAATTTCAGATGATTTGGACAGGAACTCGATACTCGAAACTTTTGTCGGTCGATTGAATTGCAAAGAAGTTAGTTCAACTTTGAGGCTTTAAATGCTATTTTGAGGCCTTTCCTACCTCAAAGTTAACAATTAAGGTTTATTTAAATATAGGCTTGACTTTTAGTCAACCAACGAGATGGAGGGATGCGGATGATCTCGCGCGAGTGGCGCACCCAAGATAGACTAACTGATATTGGGCTTGGGAATTCCCGACGAGTTCAAAGTCCCGGGAATTCCTGGGACTTCGAGACTTTTTGTTTTTTGTAGTGGGGGCTTTCGTCAAATTTTAATCAAGTTAGTTTTTTTGCTTAAAATTTTACGTACATATGTACAATCACGCCTATGTTCCCAAATGGGGTAGGCAGAGCACACGAAACTTGACATAGACGAAACCATGATTATGACTTTTTCACGCTTCATAGCATTCTGGCATGATTTTAGGTTAGAAAAAAGATGAAAGAGTTTTAAACTTTCGCGATTCTCTTGACTCAACTCGTGACCACGGTCGCTGTAACGCGGCCGAAACGTCGAGAAGGTAAATAAATAAAATCGCGATTAAGTCCTGCGTACATATATTATAATTATGAAGATGAAAGAGGTAGTATAATAGTGGCAGGTTGCTAGCTTGTCGCCAAAAACAAACATAAACCTATTTCCTTAGTCGCCTGTGACGTTGTCTGACGGTTTTACAGTATTTTTTTTGTTCTATACATTTAACTGACGAACTAGTTTATTATCACTATATTTTTTATAACCGTAACAACTCTGTGGTGTCGGGTTTAGAACATCAACTCTACATCTATTTTTCTCATGTTGTAAGAGGCGACTAAGGAAATAGGTTAATTTTAGGCGACGGGCTAGCAATGTGTCGTGTTTATTACTATCTCTCTTTCATCTGTTTTCAAACCTAAAATTACGCTAGAAGTGGGTGCGAAATAACAGTTTTGCGTCAGCTTTAGCAACCTGTTACTGTTTCCCGTGTGGTGCCGGGTTAGAATAGCACCTCCCCCTTTCTTCCCGTGGGTGTCGTAAGAGTCGACTCTGGGAAAGGGTTAGTGTATTGTGGGCGATGGGCTAGCAACCTGTCACTACAATATCACGTTTAACCATCTGCATACCCTGAAATTGCTAGACGTGGCACTGAATTTTTGAATTCATGTGCTCTGCCTACCCCTTTTGGGAATACAGGCGTGAGAATATGTATGTATGTATGTACTGTTTAACCCTTAAAATCTAATAATTATGCCAGAAGTGGCTGGGAAAAGAGGAAATACGTGGTTTTGTCTACGTAGTAACGTTTTTTGTGCTCTGTCTACCCCATTTGGGAATACAGGCGTGACTTATATGCTTTTATAACTACCTCATATCTCTAGAAGATATTACATTGAAATCAAGAATCCTAAAGGGTTTGATTCTGCAATGGCCTTACCTTGCCAAATGTGCTCTCAGGAGATAAATCTATCCAAATTACAGAGGTACCCCGTAAAAAGGAGGTCAGTGAGGCTTGCACGCAACCTCAAATACGTCTATTGCCTCCGTCAGGGGACTTTTGCGAAGTACCTGTGTTGAATAATTACCGGTGTAATAAAGTAATAATATGTGACCGTCCATGCCTAAAGGGTCCTTATGGCAGGTATTGAGTTAAGGACAGTTCCTAAATCTATGTTAAATAAGCTATTTAACACAGAAACAATCATGACCCTAAGTCTCATAATTTTTTTTTTAAAAAACATCAAACTTACACTTGCTAAAATTGCACTTTCGAGAAATCGTCAAAAGAAGTTTGAAATTGATTTTAAGTATGTTCCCATTCGAAGTTACATAGATTATGATTGATTTTGTATCTCAAGGGGTTTTTCTTTTGAATTCAGTCATGGTTTTATTAATGCGACTTCCAGATCCTGACAAAATAGCCTTTGATAACACCAACACGCTTATAAGAATGAAATTAATAAAATATATTTTTTCAGCTTTTTCTTTAATATGTTGTAATCTGAACTATTGTATATAGTAGGACATATATAAACTTACATTTTAGGATAGAAATAAAATCATATAGTTAACGAAATATTTTTATTTTTATTCAAACGTGGTAATTACTATACTTTTCTTTTTCCCCTATAACAATAACAAATTTAGTATAGTGAGTTCTAAAATATATTTATTCAGCCCACTAGAGTATCATAAAGTTCTCATTATTATTCTACAAGTCTTATTTTTTAATTTATATACGATCAAAGTTACGTAAAAATCACAATTTGGCTCCCATACATTTGGGAAAAGGGTCCTTATGACCAATCACAGACAAAACATATGAATAATTACAAAATGGCACATTATTAACATTATTTTTTTCCTAATCTTGTATTACCACACAATAATGAAGAAAAAAGGTTATTATAATTATACTCAAAATCTTTATCTGTAAGAAGTTATTCTCATTTAACGTCAACGAATAATTAAAATAGTCTGTTACTACTAAGGAACCATTCATAGTAAGTATCACGTAATAAAGATAATTTGACGCGATTTCTGATAGGGGTAAGGGGGGAAGGGGGGGGGCACATTCCAATTATAATAATTTGCTAGATTGTGATTTATGATTATTACTTATTTTACCTACTACTAAATTATTTATTTTCTACTGATTTCCTTTTTTTACAAAAGTAAACACCATTTCGTACTTGGTTCCTGTGGCCGAGTTCACCACAGTAGCTACATGTAAGTTTTAGTTCAACGTGCAAAATATCGTATGTAAGACAGAGATCTATAGGCTGAGCGGCGGCATAACGCGAGTGAACGTTCGCCGTCCACGTCCACGCCGCTGCGAGATGTTTTGACGTCAGACGAGATATGTAGGGTAGGTAAAATCTAAAAAAACCTGGCAAGAGCTTGTTGGGCACGCACATGTTAGGGTTCCGTAGCTAGCTAAATTTCATTTTGCGGTTGACTCTGTTCGGACGACTGTAACTACATAAGTTGGTCGAGTTGTATAAAAATAACTATTCATGATACCGAGTCCGCCTTAATTTTATTTTAAAGTACTTACTTTGAGGTATATACAGTATCTTTTTTAGAATTATTTTAGTAATATTTCAAAAGTTACAATGGGGGGACACCTAAAATTTTAACTTTGTTTTAGATTATTACAAGGTTTGATCTACATAGTTTCAAAGCATTTTTTGTTGCGTTTTAAAAGACCTTTTTAACGATACCCCACACGTTGGGGTTAGTCCAATTTAATTTTTTAAATTAAATTTTCTTTGTATGGGAGGGGGGCTGAAAATAAAATATTTTTTCATAATTTTAAAAAACAACTTTTGGAACTTCATTATCTATCTCTCCGCCAATTTACGTGATAATCGGTGGAGTAGCAGTACGAGCCCGGACGGACGGATGGACAGACATGACGAAACTATAAGGGTTCCTTATAGACTATGGAACCCTAATGACCACTGATACTGTGCAAAGAAAATGTATTTGCAAAGTATCTAACTATTTAAGAGTTTAAACAAGTTTATCTATTGACCTTTGCCATTATTGTATGCAATTTCCCATAAGGACCCTTTTCTACTAAACTTTAAACTAGGTTTTAATTAAGAAATAATGAACTTGCACAACTGAAACCTAGGTACAAATATACCTCTATCTTTATATTTTACTATTTCGCATAAAACAAAAAAATGATAATATTGAACGATTTTACAAAACAGCTAATATCTCCGTAACTAGAAACTGCCATAAGGACCCTTTTCTCATGGACGGTCACATATTTCTTTATGTGTTGTCGGGTTAGGATAACATCTCTCCATTTCTCTCGTGGATGTCGTAAGAAGCCACCAAGGAAAGGTTTAGGTACGCTTCAGGCGACAGGCTGGCAACCTGTCACTAACATACCGCTTCCATCTGTTTTTACATATATACATGGGGAAAAAAGTGTTCCGTAATTCCTAGCGGATTATGTGATTGTTTCTTATGTTAATAGATACTCGTACAATTAGTAAAAAACGTAGAAATATTTTTTTTGCCGCTGATTTTTGATTTTTAATGTCTTCTATAATATGTACGTACACCTGAACCAACAGCTGCAACATATTCTTTTCTTCATTTATTGTTCAATGTTGCTTAGAGATTTCTCTATCTTTATCTGTTCCTTTTTTGCCTTTCTTATTTCTGTTCTCAATTATTTCTATTTTATCGTGGCGTTCAATAAATTATAGTTGAATTAAATGAATATGAGTAGGTATTATTAATCATAGAATATTCGTCAACCGTTGTAAACCATTTAACTTTATCAAACTAATTCTATACTTAAATGAAAAAACAACAGTAATATCAAAACCGAAAAGAAAGCATAATATGACAGACAAACCTCGTCATCACATTAAGACTACTAATAATACCGTTCATAATCCCACTGTTCATTTAAAAACGGCTAACGCTCGCACAAATCCTAAAAAGAAAACAACGTCGAGAAGGCTAATAGAATTTCTTCACAAATAGTCTTTTGACATGTTGTACGTGGCCTAAAAGCTTGTAGCTTAGAAATTTAACGAGTTTCATTTGTTTTTGGGGAGACGTACTAATTCTACAAGGTTACGTTGTATCATTTCTTAACATTCTTTTGTAAGAATTAAGTTTTTTTTTTCATTGTAAGTACTAAGAATAATGCCATTATCTAGGAAAGTAAGGAACATAAGATAGAACTTAAGCCTAGTTCGGACTAGAGTAGTGTTTTAGTCGAGTAGCGAGTAATTTAGCAACGAAATTTGTTTGAACAATGAAACTCGACTAAATTTTCATTGTTCAGACACGTTTAGTTACTAAATTACTCTCAACTCGACTAAACTACTAGCCTAATCCGAACTAGGCTTAAGAGAAACCTATATCAGATAACGTTTTTCATTTTTTCACCTACACAATCAATTTTAAAGTAGGGTATTTTCCGGCTCTACCCTTAATTTTTATACCCATGTAATTTTGCACCGTGTGTTTGGTTTAGAGTAATACCTCTCCAGTTCTTCCGTGGATGACGTAAAAGACGACTAAGTATTAAGGATTAAGAGGAATATTTTTAGCCGACAGGCTAGCAACCTGTCACTATTGTACTTGACACCTTACAACCAAAAAAACATGCCAAATGTGGCTTACGAAACGTGAAATAATGTTGGTTTTGTCTAAGCAACGTCTCGTGAGCTCTGCCTTCCGTATTCGGGAATACACGCATGATGCATGTTTGTATGGTGTTTCGTTGTAAGATCACAATTCACATACATACATTCATACCTACATACAATCACGCCTGTATTCCCAAACGAGGTAGGCAGAGCACAAAAAACGCTCCATAGACAAAACGATGACTATTTCACGTGAACACGTATTTCAAGTGGCTACACTTCTAGCATAATATTTTTTAGGTTTTGAGGTGGCAGGTACAATAGTGACAGGTTGCTAGCCTGTCGCCTAAAATATACCTTAACCTATGTGCTTAGCCGCCTCTTACGACATCCACGGAAGAAATGGAGAGGTGCTATTCTAAACCCGATACCACACGGAGACACGTAAGATCACTGTCTTGATAAAATCTTTTGTACTGTAAATAAAAAAAAACAAGTTTTTACTTTTACCCGAGTCCTTCCAAAAGATTTGACAATGGCCAACCTTATCAAGGAATTAGATGCTAAACAATGAAAAATTAATTAGAACGACAATGTTTACGTAAATGCAAACAAAAGGAAAACTTTAACAAGTTCTAAAGAGAGTATGGAGATCTCAGACGGCAGGGATCCGATTTGCCTTTGACTTGGCATTCCTTTTGATCTCGCATTTCGATCCATGTCAGGAACTCAGCATGTCAGCAAAAGGCCTTACAACTCTAGGGGAGCGAGGCAAGATGTCGACTTTGCACTTTTTTAATCTTCTTAGGTAAGTTATCGAAGCAACCGTTTAGTAAATAGGGAAGATCATGTGAAAGGTGAAGGTTGAAAAGTTTAAAATGTAGAAAAATAGGTTTTTTTTTCATGAACGACTTTCAAAATTCTCAAAGTTGCTAAAATTGTAATGCCTGTGACTATTTAGATTATCTTTCGAGAATCTACGAGATTTCCATTTCAACTTCAATAATCTCATATCTTCTTATCCGATTATGGCAAAAAACCACACCGACGAACGTTCTTTTGATGTTAAATGAAATGTTTTTAAATTATGTTTTGAATTATTATTATTTTTTGCCGATCGTAATTTTTGCTTGCAATCATCCGTCATTCATATGAGCAAACTTCAAGTCAATCATTCAAGGACCATCCATTCAAGCGTTCCCTCCTACGGAGATATTCGTAGTCCTAGCCGGACAGCAACCAGATTGACTTGTCATCCAACATCATCCAGCCTATATACGTCCCACTGCAGGGCACAGGCCACCTCTCAGTATGAGAGGGCTTGGGCTATAGTTTCCACGCGGGCCCAATGCAGATTGGGAACTTCACACACAACATTGAATTGCTTCGTCGCTGTGTTCAGGTTTCCTCACGATGTTTTTCCTTCACCGAATAGCTCGTGGTAAATATCAAATTCAATATCGCACATAAATTCCGAAAAATTCAGAGTTGCGAGCCCGGGGTTTGAACCCACGACCCTCTGCTTGAGAGGCCACAGGTCAAACCGCTAGGCTACCACGGCTTATTATTGTCATCCGACGTTACACAGTAATGCACACAGTTGAATCGGTTGAGGATATTAGCTTCAATATTGAGTCGACAGATTCCATCCCAACGAAAACTATACAAAACGTTAAATAAAATGCATACACACGTCACGCCTGTATTCCTTAATGGAGTAGGCAGAGCGCACAAAACGCTACGTAGACAAAACCATAACTATTTCACGTTTCGGGACCAGTTCTAGCATGTATTTTTTTAGGTTTCGAGTTGGCAGGTATAATAGCGACAGGATGCTGCCTGTCGCCTAAAACCCTAATCTAATACCTTAGTCACCTCTTACTACATCCAGGGAAGATGTGGAGTGGTGTTCATTACAAACCCGACACCACACAGAAACAAATTAAATAAAAGCTCGTAAAAAAATTCGAGAGCTACGATGCCACAGAAAAATCTGAGACATTTCTTTTGTCGGGAATGAAAAATGCAAATACTCTTGCTTAGTAACAGATTTAAGTGTGTCCTGTTAGTCCTGTATACACTAAGCAAAGAACCTGTAGCGCCCAGCGCCACATGCGTCGAACATCCCTATACGCAAACCTATACGCATAGAGATCTCAGTCACATTCCACTGCATGCATGCTATACCCCGACCACGATCATTCCCAAATTAAGTGATGCAAGATGGCTACCGACGTCTATGTCGCCGGCGATTTCAATTATTTAACCCGCTGACCTAAATACCTGATTGTCTAACCCAACTCGATCGTATACAATCACCCACAGGCACGCGCTATTAATTCCGCAACCACGCCAATTTGTGTTGTATTGAATATTATAAAAAGGATTTTAGATAGTTTAGTATGGTATAAATATGAAATGAAAGTAGTTGTAATGCACTCTCTGGAATTGGTTGTAATGCGCTCACAGTGATTTTAACCGACTACATAAAAAATAGTGGTATAAAAATACTGTGAAAATTAGTTAAGTAAAACGAAAGTGGATGCCTTAAAACAGCAAGAGTCTAACTGAGTTTAAATTCAAGAGTTTACTACAGTTTATAGTGAGTAATGAGAAATCCTCAACATTGTCCACTACTAAGGTTAACTATGAAGCAGATTTACGCAGAAGACATGCTAAAGATGTTGCTCATCAAAGTTAACTCGGTGCAGTTTCAGTTGAAGTGATTGGAAATTAGAAAAACAACTAGGTACAAAACATTAAGAAAAATACTCGAAAGCGAGATAAATATCTGCTGACTGAATCGAGACCATATGATAACTGAGTATCTCAACTAACGCAACACACCGGAGATTCGAAATGGATTCGACAAACCTATCTATGCATTTTCATAGAAATCAAATGCGAAATGGAAAAAATATTGATATCAAAACGGATACCAGCGCAACATCGATTAAAGAGTTAAATATTTATGATCACGAAAAATATAGCAGAATTCCATTTAAATCTATCAAAGTCAATGATGTAGAAACAAGAGCGCTCATAGACACTGGAAGCGACGTGAACCTGATAGCGTTGTCAGAGTTTAATAAGTTGAACAAACAATTGATAAATTTTGATTCTGAATATAACGCTAGTATTTTCGGTATTGGTGAATATGAAATAGTTACGGAAGGATTCTTCGCTGCTAAAGTAGAGGTAGATAATTGCAAATTTCATACGATATTTCATGCAGTTAAAGATGAATTCATGAATGTCAAGATTGTTCTTGGCAATGCTATTTTAGAAGACGTCGAATTGAATTTTTCGGCCACCGGTATTTCAGTGAGCATGAGAAAAATTATTGCACTGCCGAATAATCAGATTGACATTGGCAAATAAGTGTAAGGACCGTATCGTTAATTATGGAAACAAGTAAAATACTCGTAATTTGTGGTAACATTTTATATTATAGGAAAACAACTAAACTCATATACATATGAGTGTGCAAACACAATAATTAGAGTAACTTATTTTTATTTACTGGTCCCCTTGGCCAGTTTCCCGATCTTGCTTTTAATGTTTTTCATTAACCGTTGGACAGCTAAAGTGTTGAAGGTTTTATACGTACGAATCCTGTCTTTTTTTAATTCCTCGACTTTATCTGTTGGCTTAGTATGTTTTCTTAATCTTGCCTTCATCAGAGGTCAAAATCTCTCTATGGGACTTATCTGAGGACAATTAGGGGTATTGAACGTTTTTGGTTCAAAGTCGACGTTATTCCCTCTATATCAGTCTAGCACATGGCGAGCATAGTGGCAGCCAGCTAAATCGATGTAAAATAATGTGCGACCTCTGTGCTTGCGAATAAGTGGCAATATTCGCTTCTGAAGACATTTCTTTCCTGTAAATATCAGCATTCAAGTTACCCTTAACGAAGAACGGAGTCGTTTTCATCCCACATTGACAAACAGCTTGCCAAAACATTACCTCTTGGCCAAATTTTTTGCAAAAAATTGATTTTTCCTCTTGAGAGACCTTTGCATCTTTCGTTACGGTATAAAATTGCGGCCCAGACAGGGTTTATAGTCAAGTTTGACATAAGTTTCGTCGCCCATAATAATACATTGTTTGTTTTTAGTTAAAATTTTATCGTTCAGTTTTCTAGCCCGAATTTTAGCGGTAGATTCCTAGGTTTTAGTGCGTTTTGGCTGTTTTTGTTTCTTGTAGGTTACCAGCATGTTGCTTTCATTGGCACGTTGAACCATTGCTAAAGAAGTTTGGCATTTTTTCGCACAATCTCGAGTGGAAATACCTTAATTTCTCGCAAACTGCCCGCATGTCTTCTTGTCCAAATTATGATGCAAAGGACCACGTTTTCTACCTCGACCAGGTAAATCTTTGAAAGTATGGTTCATGCCTAACCGTTTGATAGTGCTATAAACTGTTTTCAGACTAACACCTTCCATTTCTGCAATTTTTCTCATCGTCATACCCGATCCTTCGCTATATTTGGTCACAATAGAAAATCGTTGTTTCGCGGATAGACCCTTCGTCTTGGAATTTTTCAACAGTTCTCAATATTTTTTGTACTGAATCCAATATTAGACTCAATACTTGACTGATTGACATTTATATATTATATTTATATTATTATATAACTTTTTTTGAGTACTACAAACCTGTTTCCATAATTAACGATACGGTCCTTATGTCAGTTATGTAGTTCTGTAAAATAAGTATGGTATATTAATTAGAATGTAATAGCGCCTCTTTACATTTCTTCGTCTTATCATAATATGGAAATAAAAAGGTCACAAAATATGAATATGATTGTAGTCCGTATTTAGGCAATGATTTGCCTATCATTGTGTTAAATTAAAAGAAGTGAATCTGTTTGGGATGATTAAAAATAAACATAGCAAAGACAACAGAAACTTGCCCACGCAAAATGACCTAAGAAAGAATGTTTCTTCCAAACGGAATAAGAGGAAAATGTAAATCTTTCTTTATTTAAGACGCCGTATCCTGCACTATTTCAAGCTACCTTCCTTATTGTGGTGTTTCAGGTTATTTTTCTAAAGCGTAATAAAGGTAAACTAGAGCTTCTTAAATTACTGTGATTATGAATAATGTATTTGAGTTTTATTCTTCACATTTACGATGTTGAATTGATAGTTTTATTTGAAACACTTTATTTTATTAAAAAGTACCTCACATCTATGAAGTTTGTTTTTAATTAGTTCCTTATTTATTTTTACCACTTAAGACGTTTTATGTGTAACATACATCTAATTTTATCTATCTCTCTGTTAGTACCCAGTCCGTTAGATAAATTATAATGTTAATCATTAACATCGGCATAATATCAACTGTTGGGAGGGAACTATTAAATATAAGCCGACAGCACGGACGTCCAGTCACTATGGAATGAAGTGGCCACTGTGGCCAGCATTCACAGTTTACCCCTGGCTTTCAACAACTAATTCGTCCATTTTGTCAATAGTCGTCTTACGCTGGCTTAGCCAATCCGCTGTCTCCAATCGAGAACTTTTTGGCGCAAACTGTCGTTTTGGTTGTTCGTGCTATTCAGTGTGTGGATTTCAAGACCATAAATTTTAACCAATGAATAACCAATAACATGTACAGAAATTCATTATGAAAATAACCTTGTCACAGATTGATTGTTTTTTAAGAGTTGTCTCAACCAGGAATGTACCTAATGCAAACATTGAGTTGACACATTTGGCGGCAAAGAGTAAGGTAAAAGTACCAATGCTCGGCGCCTCAACGCCCAGTAGATGACACCCATCTGTCACCTGTCTTACTATGACATAAGCTTGCAAGTGCCAAGTATTGGGTCAGTGTCGAGCACAAGGGCGTTTACCTTATTTTAATTTAATGGATTGACTCGTGACATCGCGTCGTCAAGGGCGGATAAGTTTACGCGTGCGACTCGCGTGTATTGCTGTGCTAAGCCTCTAGGTCTAGGCAGTTGTTATGGATGGGGACCGAAGTCCATAACGAGAAAGTTGGAAGGTGTATTTATGCAACTAAACGTCGAAATAACGTTAGCGCCATGTAGGATTCCATTTTGACAGTTGGTGATGTATGTAGATAACATTTGTAGAAGAAACGTGGAAGAAACTCGATGACAGGTGGCGATCAAGCGCTGCGCCATGCCTAGTAAAATCAGCTGATCTAATGTAAATGTATGTGAGTATAGATGGAATAAGTTGGGATATACAAACTCCCCGTTTTATGTACAGCGCAACAGAACTGTTAGGTTGAGATTTGAGACTTTAAGTGGTCCAAATTACCCTCAAAACTTGCAACATCGCTTCAAAGCTAAAGCACGCTGAAGTGTAACCGCATCAACAGCCAAGTTCAACTAGAAAGTTGAATTCAATGGATGAACATACATACGACTTTGTGTTGGATGCAAAGTTGAATTGAGCACATCTGCGTTAGAACAAACAATGGTTCTTTAAGTTAGGGACAACGCTTTGAACAAACCGCTCGTAATGTGTGCACACACGAGCTACAGTTGTTCTTTATAGGGATGGGAGCGCAATACAGGTAGGTAAATACCGGTATTGTTTAGAGTTTGGTGGCGTCTTTGTACAAGAAAAAGATAAGGCTTATTTTATAGACATACATCACGCCTGCATTCTCAAATGGAGGAGGCAGAGCACGCGGATGGGTACGGAACCCTAATAAAAAAAAGAATACTTAAAGCATTCTATGTACTTGTGATCTAGATCTCTCCAAATCCAACTACTTTACTAACCAACTACTTCCAGTACTCGTCAGCGACTTTAGTGTCTAGATATTATGTTGTGTTACAAACTGCTACTAGTCACTAGTTCTGTTTATTTACGGTTTATTTCACGGTAAATACCTCAGAGCGCTCGAGAAAACTAGCAACATTGCCGATGGCGGTTCAAAGAGCTGTTATTGTTATGGAGACCTAAGCCAACACAACTACACCGCCTGCACGGGACAGGTGAGAGAGTTTAGGAGTTTTAAACAGTACTGTAGACTCTGTATTAGCTTCACTAGATCGCGTAGAAGTTTATTTGAGAGTAATTGGAGTAAAATGTCATTTTGCCCTTTGTTACATACATTCACGCCTATATTCCCAAATGGGGTAGGCAGATCATACGAGAGGTACGTCACATAGATAAAACCATGATTATGTGTATATTTCTCGTTTAACTATCACGTTTAGCGTAATTTTAGATTTGATAACAGATGGAAGAGGTAATAATAGTGACAGGTTGGTAGCCCTTCGCCTAAAGCATTACATAAACCTATTTCCTTAGTCGCCTCTTACGAGAACGGCATCTACCTACGGAAGTAATGGAGAAGTGTCATTCTATCCTGACACCACACACGAACCCCTGCTTTGTAGCTAACGATAGAAATTTCCCACAAAGAAGTACACTTAAACCTTTTTTAAATTTAAGTCAATAGCAACGAAGGCAAACCGATGGTAGTTACTGGCTGGATAGACAACCAGGTGTGACAGACTGGCTGAGTTTTATCACTTTGGTTAAGAACACTAAAAGCTGTCCAATAGTTTTACTTTTCACATTACAGCAATTTTAATGAACATAGCTTGGGAACAATCGTGGAAATGCTCCTCGCTGGTTGGTGCTCTGTGTCAAACGGTTACCAACAAAGCCCTGTGATTGGTCAAAATGTCCCTCTGCCTCCACTACTCCGTTCCGATTGGTTTGCGGTTAGTTTTTACTAGTTAAAAGCCGGCTTCAGCGCGACCGTTCCATATTTTATTAGTACGCTCGCTGTTTCCGCGTCCCTGTTGATTTGATTGTTCTGAATGAATTTTTGATGTAGTACTTGATTGTGTTTGTCGGAGTCAAATGGAAGTTAGGAAGGGTTTTGCTGGTGCTAGGCTTTAACTATTGCCTAGAACTAAAGTACCATTGCGAACCGAGATTGTTGAGCCACTTACATTATGTTTGTAACTTGGTCGTATAATACTTATCCAATAGCTAACATCGGTATTTCATTACACGTCTAAATTGCGAACAGTGGCAAGTGGCTCAACAATCCCGGTTAGTGACTGTACACGAATAACACCAAATACCAAATTGACTTCAACAGTGATATGATTAGACAATTTTACGTAAATTATTTTTATGAATTTAGACGATTTTGATCAATTGGTATTTATTAATATTGCGTATTCCTTATTCAGCCTTTAAGTGAATTAATGAAAGAATAACCGTAGTCTAAAATTGGTTTTTATTACCTTTTTTTTTAATATTTAGCGACTCTATGTAATAGAGCAAAAATGATCATTCAATCACAAGCTAAGAGATATGATATGCACTTACCACCTTTTTTGTACATTAGATAAAACAAAGATTTCAAAACTTTAGGCATTTCACATAATAAAACTAGAAGTGTGCTTTGCAATATTATTTATGATAATAATCGTGCGAAAATTTGATATTTCCCGGCCAGTGATGTATTTAAAGATGAGCGGAGCGAGTGATTTAAAATTTAAAGAAAGAAAGAAGTTTATAAATAATTTCCACACGTATGTATGTCAACGTTTTCAACACTAAGCGAGAATATGAATTATTACACGTATTCTTCAAAAGAATTTGGCAGGTGCATGCTCAGGATAGGGACGAGTGGCGTAAAGAAGGGGAGGACTTTGCCCAGCAGTGGGATATACTAGGCTAGAGAAAAAAAAAACTTCAAAAGACCGTCACTACAGTAGCTGGAGATTCTATACTGTGTACACTCGTACACATATTGCAAGTGTGCATAATGTTTAAATTGATTCCTAATTTCCACACAAGAGGCAAGGAATAACTTTCTATGGATGTGGTGAGTAAAGAGGTACGTTAGCAAGCGCGTTGTTTAATAATATTCAAACCACCTGCAAATTTCAAGTGAAACTGCGAAACAATTTATTCTAAAACAGCCTGGGGCGCGTGAATTGTGAGACATTAGCATATTCTAAAGAACAGGGCACGCGCCTTTTATGTGACAAGCGTGGTACGAAATGCTATATTTAAACTTTGGGAACCTTTGAAGAGTTGGGCGAGTTAAATCGTGATATTCGAAGGGTAATCTGAAGAGGTCGTGAGGATTATAATTTGATTGAGTGGGTAAAAATGCTGGGGTGTTGTTATTTCTCTGAACTAACTTAGACTAGGTGAAGGTCAAGTTCTTCGTCTCATCCCCATACCGCTCGTCGTGAATGCTACAACACTCGAAAAATATAAGTCCGTACCAATATATAAATGTGAAAGTGTGTTTGTTTTTTTGTTTGTTTGTTTGTTTGTCCGTCTTTCACGGCTAAACGGAGCGATGGATTGACGTGATTTTTTAGGTAGAGATAGTTTAGGGCACCGAGAGTGACGTAGGCTACTTTTTATCCCGGAAAAAATTGATGTTCCCGAGCAGTGGCGTAGCTAGGTAACCAAGGGCCCTGGGGCAAATAAAAAAATGGGGCCCCACACCTATGTAAACTGATTATGAGTAT
>BHDV01067072.1:19631-49299 GCA_005406045.1 Adoxophyes honmai
TTGCTTGATAGATCGATATCAATCGATAACTGATCGATAGATGATAGATCGATGGCGCCGTGTGTCGTTTGAAACGAGAAGTTTTATTATAGTTGTGCTTTATACCGCAATATAAACGAGTTCCACGCGGGCGGAGCCGCGGGCGGAGCCGCGGGCGGAAAGCTAGTATGTTATATTCCATAAAGAACATTTGTATTAATTTTAGCGACACTAACGCCACCTATTGTCGAGTAGTTCTTCGACAAAAGTTATCTTCATTATGTCAAAAGGTAACCCTACATAGCGCTAATGAAGTTCCGGAGATTGGTTGCATGAATACAACTTCTAACTTTCTCTGAGTAGACTTCGGTCCCAGGGCATGGCATCAACTTGGAGAGAAGAAAGATCTCTCCACAGTTTTGTTGGTGTCTTTTCCACAATTTTTATAACTTGCAACTGTAACTGGATAGGAACGGCTTCGAAAAGAGGCCGAGAAAAGAAAAGTGACAAAACAGGCCGAAACATGTCGAGTTACAGTCGATTAAAGAAGGGTGTTTATCAGTTTGTTTCACAGAATAAATTACCCTCTACGCCGGAGAACAATAACAGTGCAGGCACTGCTGCTTTGCAGCAGATTAGCGAATATGAGGTGCTAGAGTCCCGGACGAGCCCTGAGCGAGGTAGGTACTAAGTATCCGCAAAATGCAACATTTCGCTTTAAAATTCGCCCTTTTAATGAACTGACTGTCAAAAAAAACCGGAATACTCGTACTCAAGTCTTGCCATTCTAAAACCATAGAGGACAGAACCTATAGAGTACTAATGTCATTGAATTTGTTTAAAGACGATTCCGCCAAAGCATGGCGGCGTTCGCTGTGCTCTTATTGGCCGGCGGCCTATGATCGCGCGTAACGCAGTGGCTTTTTCCTCTAAGGTTATTGGCTCTTTAAAGTTTCTGTGACAGTTTGTAAGTTGAAATAAACTGACGGTTTGCGGAACTGGGTGGCCATCATTGTTTCTCTAGTTGGTCTGTCCTCTATGTCTAAAACTTATGCTCCGACATCTCGAAATGTACGCTTAGTATCTTTATAACCGTCGCATACATTTAAATACTAGAATACTATAAAGATACTTGACCTAACTAAAAAATTCAAATGTACTGTTACCTTTCAAGCTACAGGATGTTCACTAAAACACGTCCAGAAATCCTTGGCCCAGTATATTGCACCGCATTGCATTGCTGCTCGCTTATTTATTTATATATACAGCGGGATGTTTTATTTGCTCCGCCGCTGTATCACGTTGGATAGAACAGCCGGGTGCAAAGTGAAGCTCCCACGTATGTATGTGACATATTTAGTATTTAAATGTGAGTAGATTAAACATAGACAGATGCATGTTTTTAAACATACAAAATTATATTTTTTACGTTACATCTGTTGCGAAGATACTATTTCAGTCTAGGAAATAGTTATTTTATAAAACTATTTGCACATAAAAACCTTGCTTACTTCAGTCATAAAGTTTTTAATGATTTCCTATTTTTTCGACACTTTATGTATCATAATAACTATATTCTTAAATCTCAGGAGGTAGACAGACCAGAGGAAACATCGAATAAACGAATCCTTGACTATTTTTTTCTTTTTACTTTGGATTTCTATATAAATAAAATAAAAATAGTACATGATCTAAATCTGTGCCAATAGCTAAATTGTTTCATTTCTTATAAATCAAAACGAATTATGAAACAAAACAGTGACAAAGAGCAAACTAGCTATTTGTTTAAATTTTCGAACTAATGAAATAAAATGAAAATTTTGATTAGTGAACGAAGCGTCGTACGCGTTAAGTGTTTCAATATTTTCCCATGTGATAGTTTAGATGTACTGAATACACTCATTCATTAAAATTTAGCACTTATCAATTAAAGTATGCTCTCTAAGAAAAGCACTTCAATCTTTATTATTTCATTATCTTAAAATGTAAAACCATGAAATGTTAATGCATGACATGCAAAAATGTGGCTACGAAAGTAAAGTAGCCGTTAGCGCGCTGAGCACTAATGCTAAGTGTTGAAAACAACAGGTTTTCAACTAGCAATCATTTCAAAATGACTGTATTGTAAAATAGATTTTGCTTAAAAACATAAAAACTTGCATTAGAGATATAATTATGCTAAAATTGTATGATTTGATAGGTGTCTGATAATCACAATACTAATAGATTGATGGCTGTTAGACATAATCAAAACTATACAGAATACATATATGTTTCTTATATATGGATGTTTCGGGTATTTTATTATCATACTAATATTATAAAGCGGATTGTTTCTTTGTTTGTTTGAACGCGCTAATCTCAGGAACTACTGGTCCGAATTGAAAAATTATTTTTGTGTTGGATAGTCCATTTATCGAAAAAGGTTTCAGGCTATCATATACATCACGCTGTGAAAATGTGAAAAAAAACGGGGAAAATCAGGTATTCACTATTCCACGCGGACGGAGTCGCGGGCAAAAGGTACACTTATAGAATCCACATGAAAACACCGAAAGATCCAAATATCCTCCTCACACAAAAGTGTTTCCAGTAGACAGAGCACAAATATCTTCCAACGAACAATACATTAAGTGTCCAGATCACTACCCCGATTATTTGTATTTGTAAATATTGCCAAAGAATATTTATTTATGCTCGAAGATTTGAGCGACCGAGGCGACTTCAAGGTTTAATAATTCGATACAATTGATCCTTGAGCCAATATTACTAGGGAAGGCAACTTAGGCACTTGTTCTACTACTGAGAAGCGATTAGGTCGCTCAATACGTCGAGCAGCACATTCCAATATTCAATTTATCGACGGTTTAGCTTATTAGAGACAAGAAAATGATATAACCTGTCACTACAATATCACGTTTTACCAGCTGATTGCCCTGAAATTGCTAAACGTGGCACTGGATTTTCGAATTCATGTGCCCTGCCTACCCCTCTTGGGAATACGGGCGTGAGGATGTCTCTCTCTCTCTCTCTCTCTCTCTCTCTCTCTCTCTCTGTGTGTGTGTGTGTGTGTGTGTGTTTGTGTGTGCATGAAAACGATAATAATATAACGCTTATACGTACTCTATCTGTCATTTTCCTGTCTCTAGTACGCCAAACTGTCGATTGATAGGACACTGGAACTGGCCCCACACAATTGGTACCGGTTGTAGCACAACACGATGCGAGATTAACACAGTCTTACTAAAAAGGTAAGTAGTCTATTGTCACTGTGCTAACCCATCCATCTAAAAATACTGTCCAGATTCCGGGTAAAAATATACCCAAGATTTAGTATTATTTTCTCGTTCAAGAAATAGTTTATCGCTAGCTGTCCACATTACCAGCGATAACTAAAACGCTAAAACGAATTCGCCTGCGAGACAACATCTTGTCTTTTGATGTTGCGTATGGTGGCACACAGAAAAAAAAAACTCTCTAGTGCAAATTTTATATTTCGAAATCGCGTAAATCGGCAATCTAGTAGATATTCTGCAGTTTTAATATTTATGAAACAAGGGTGCGAGAATAGATTGTTTCCAATACAAGGTGGTAGTGACGTTGCCAACTTGTCCACGGTAAATTAAGGTAGCAAATGCATTCGAGGCGTTTTTCTTATATAAACGACTAAAACGACTTATCTAAAGCTACTATAGCTTCACGTGTGGTGTCGGGTCTAGAATAGCACCTCTCCGTTTCTGCCGTGGATGGCGTAAAAGGCTAAGGAAATGGGTTTAGGTATTTTTTTAGGCTACAGGCTAGCAACCTATCACTATTATACTACTACATGTTCCATCTGTTTTCAAACCTAAAATAATGCTAGAAGTGGCTACGAAGCGTGAAAGAGTCATAATCTTAGTTATGTCTATTTCACGTTTCGTGTGCTCTGCCCACCCCATTTGGGAACATAGGCATGATTTTATGTATGTATGTACTATAGCTTCAATCGCTTCCCGCTTATCGCCGCCAGTGGGACAAGGTCCGGAGGCGAGCCTAATAGAAATTTCACTGTATTGACTGTGTATTGTTTTGTATTTGTATTGTATTAGCTAGAACAAAGGCTCGACGCGATTAGAGGCATCAGAATGCCGTTGCAATCTGTTCGGAACTACCCTGGCAGTTCAGGTCGATCTGAGTCAAATAGAAAATGTACACTGAACCTAGGGTTGCCAACTTTTTTTGGACCCAATATAGTAGTTTTGACTTCAGAACCCATAAAAATATAGTAGTTCGGGAATTATTAATAAAAAATATAGTAGGTTTCAAATAATATTTAATTATTTTTTAAACATAATATATTTTTTACTGCTTTGAGCTTTCATTAACAAATTTTTGTTTTTCAAGAAATTGTCAAAGCAATACAAGCACTGCGGGGTGTATGTAAATGTAAGTAACATTTTCTTTCAGAAATATTCTGAAAGTGTGATAAAAAAATAGAAACCAAGTTTAGCGACTTTGATGACAAAAATATAGTAGTTTTGCCTACTATATTTTATTTATAAAAATATAGCAGTTGGACCCCTAATATAGTAGGATACTATATTATATAGTAGGGTTGGCAACCCTAACTGAACCATTTGATTCCTAATCCATAGCAGAACGTTTTTACAATAGATGTAAGTACCTAATAAAGATTTTCTTTGACGAACAATGATGTCACTATGACGTTTACTGTAAATGGGTTTTATGGTCGATCAGGAATCATAGTTGATAGTTTGATAGTGCAATACATTGTGCATTACTACTTTATAGCCTTTTGTAAATTATGACGAATGCACTCTCACGTGTGAGCGTGTGACGTCGTGCAGTGAATAGGAATATTGACTAGGACCTGTTAAAAATACAACGTTCTAATTAGTCCGTTAGATTATGGAGAAATATGAGACTATGAGACACGTGTTTTTTTGGTTTATCAAATAATTAAACATGACAAAGATCAACAAACTTTCAGAGTGGGTGCTTGTGAGGTCACGCCTAGGTAAAAATTGTACCAAGGCGTGAGGTCACCCGAAACTTCAGAGCACTCATACCTCGTCATTCCTTGTTTGTCAAATAAAAGAAAAAATACGTATACAATATTTTTTGGTAATTTATATGACGGACTAAGTAGTTTCTTTTCGTCGTCTACCCAATTCAGGAAGTGATTAAACAAGTTTAATGTCTAAAGGTGATACTTAAAAGATGAAAATCAAGTTATTTTCGTTAAAATTTAATAAAAACAGCTCTTAATCTGTGAAACAAAAACACGCGGTGCTGCAGGGTTTGGCGGAAATATACGACATACGCTCATAATTACTAATGTTTTCGTTTTCGACCCCTGATCTTCTAAAGTGCTCATAACAAGGGAAATGTTTGTTATTATGGCAATGACCGGACACAAAGCAGGATTCAGGTATGCCTCCTAATAACAGCTAACGGTATATAACAGTATTCAGGTGGTATAACATCTAAATAAACATATAGGTAATTTAGGTAATCGTAATCATACATTAAGAAATTGGTCCCATCCGTCTTAGCAATTTTTTTTTTGAGGTAGTTCTCCGAACCGTTTGTGACCTACCCTCCGTTGCTCACTCACTAATATAGGCGATTATCACACATTGAGGTAATACGCACTTAGTAGTACATACATACATACATACATATTCTCACGCCTGTATTCCCAAGAGGGGTAGGCAGAGCACATGAATTCAAAAATTCAGTGCCACGTTTAGCAACTTGAGGGTAACCAGATGGTCAAACGTGATATTGTGGTGACAGGTTGCTAGCCCATCGCCCACAATACACCAACCCTTTCCCAGAGTCGACTCTTACGACACCCACGGGAAGAAAGGGGGAGGTGCTATTCTAACCCGGCACCACACTTAGTAGTACTCGTATAATAATAATATCAATGTTATCATCTTATCATACTGCAACGCACCACGCAGCGTAGAGCAAGAATGCGTGTTCTTACGTTATTTGTACTTACAAACCGTTTGTATAGAAAACGCGTTCAGTCCAACACACAGAAAACGCATCAACGCGCGCTCAGATAACGGGTCCACAAGCGGTGAAATACGTATTACCGCGCGTGGTTGCTGGGTGAGATGCAAAGTTAAGACATACCTTGGATTGACGTGCGTTAATGCAATCTCTACGTTGATCGATTTATGTCGTAAATCCACAAATGCAACTAAGGTAAACGTCCCTGTGCTGGACACTGACCCAATATATGGCACTTGCAACCTTAGTACCTAAGAAAGGTGACAGATGGGTGTCATCTACTGGGCGTTGAGGCGTCGAGCATTGGTAAATTTACCTTACGCGCTGAGTGTGTAAAAAACCCGCTCGATGATGCAGGGACACGAAACTTGCAGCGTGGTGCGAGGCAGTGTGTTAGGGTCTCACCAAACCAGTCGACGCCTTTTCGGCAAAATGCGGGTAGAAAAAGCTTTATGTCAACGCAATAAGGGCGAACAAGACGTGGATTGGCTCGGCCATTCTCGGTCGAACGAGCCGAGCCGATTGACGTCTTGTTCGCCCTTATTGCGTTGACATAACGCTTTTTCTACCCGCATTTTGCCAAAAAGGCGTCGACTAATGTGGGGAGACCCTACATCGCCATTTTAATTACGGTACGGCGTGAGGTCGTAAGTTCAAATCCCAACCATCTTTATGTATTCTCATATTCTGTGTGCTTTGCACTACCATGAATAATAATCACAGTAGATTTCGTATATTTACCTCGTAAAACAGCATCGAAATGAGAGATACGGATTACTTTATTAGTTTAGTTTAGATCAAGAACTTACTTGTTGCGCTCACTTCGGGCCCCAGGGACTCGAACACCTTCCCGAAACTAAGTTTCAGCAACCGATCGGAATCTGCAACAAAGATTTCTTCATTTACATCTCTGCATTTAACATTTTAGCGCCATCTATCGGCAAACCCGGTAACCAACTGAAACGGTTGCTAGACATTCCAGCTCTGCAAGTTAGCTCTGTGGCAGCGGCAACTGTTCACTTAGTTCCCGTAACTTATACTAGATGGCGCTGTTCACAGTTTCGTAAAATAAAGTTTTGGATCAAGTTTTGTGTATTTTATAAATTCAGTGCTTACGTGTTAATTGTATTATTGCTAACATTGAATTGATATTTTAAGCTCTTCTTGACTTAAGAAAACGCGAGAAATGTGTGCATTACGTGGAGATTAATTTCTATTCCAAGATTGGCCATTAATATTTAGTTGAATTGGTAGTTCGGTGAAACTAGGGTGCTATTTTCAGTGCTTCTCAAATAAGCACTAGGGGAGTCTGGACTACGGCCAAAATTCCTATTCATACCTTGTTGGCTCCGGTCGCAAATTTAACTGGACCGCTCGCATTTATTACAAGACGCTTCCAACGGATTGCAATGGAAATTTAATAAAAATTCAAGAAAATTAACGTCGGAAAGACGGAAAATAGGTTCGCCTTTCTGATTCCGTTCTGTTAATTTGATGGTTGCTTGCTGTAAAGCTTCATACAAATGTAGTTAATAATTTCTTACTCGTATTTATTAAGTAGGTACTTATCGGGGCTCCGTCACGTTATTTTTAAAAACAGTGTGATATGGTATGGTCAGGCCCCCGACACTCCATACAACCGACCGCGCGAGATAGCCTACAACTACTACATAAACAACATAACGTCTGTACACGCACGATGTGTGCGCGTAAACTATGCAGGGCCATCACTCAATTTGTAGCGTTGTAGAACTAAATAAGAACTCATTAAATAAGTTAGTTATTAAGTGGCTAAGAAGATTTTTTATAACAAAAACTATAGTAGCACTGCCTAATTATACAAATAACTTAGAATAATGTGAGCGCTCCTTACATTTGTTCATCGGATGGAAATCTGAAAGCCTCCGATTCTTGTTTGAATAATTGATTTCCAAACAACCATATACCGAACAATAGCGAACCATTTTTATTCTTTTCTCTAGCCAATACTTTCACGTGTTTCACATCTAAGTATATAATATTAGAGAAAATGTTCCTACCCGCGCATTCTGTAAGTACTGACAACCGTGTGACGTAAGCGCGGTGTGACTGCCTCGTTGACTGCTACGTCGCAGGCGACGATATTTTGGCGGGGGGAGGTGAGTGTCGCTTCTTTACGTAGTAATAGTTTCTATTCTTTGGTATGGTGGTCGGCAATAAACACAAAAAAACTGGCCTGTTGCCTACCACTTTATGGTGTGCTATACAGTACTGTGTATACCTAATATTTAACCCACTAGCCAAATTATTTGGCTTTGACAACGGTTCGGCTCTACCCTAATATTTACATACCCATGTTCTTTTGTTTGTTTTTCTTTTGTACCTACCTTCACTGTCTTAATAAAATTCTTCGTTCCGTTCTCAAATGTTAGCGATTATGTTTATCTACTAATTGTAACTGCAATTGTATTTGAATTGTAACGGTCTGCGTAACGGTAGAACCATTTTAAATATTATCTTGTTGATTGTTAGAATTAAAATCTCAGCTACCCGAAAAGTGGTTCGCTGTCACTCGGGATGGAAAATATATAAAGGGTTAGACGTAAGTTTTGTGAATCAGTTCTATTGGGATTATCACAAGGTGAAGTACGATAATTAAAGTGTGTAAGTTGGTTAACCGAATAAAAGTGAGTATTCAATCTTTGTTTTTACTGGTCTCTTATATCTCAGCCCTTACTAACTTTACTCAATGCCCCATTTCAACCGAAGTTCTGAAGTTGACGTCCTTATTTAAATTACAGTGTTTCAAATAAAAACGGTTGAAAAGGGACATTGTCCAACACAAATATTCTGGTTGCTAATATCTAAGTACGTGTGACTTCGGGTTTAGAATAACAGCACTCCATTTCTTCCGTAGATGTCGTAGGGGGCGACTAAGGAAATAAGTTAAGAGGAAATGGAGCGGTCATATTTTGTATGGAAACGTAGTCCCCTGATTCCTCGCTGGATATTAACCGTAGAACAATGATTTTTTACATCAATAATCTAATGATATATTAGCATGTTTCTATGTTTTCCTTTTTTTCTTTATTGAATTATTAAAGGAGATATTAACCTTCAAAAACATGAAAAATTGGTAAGTTTTTTCCGTCGTGTTCAAACCTCTAGAAACCAATTTCAACACAATTATATCAAAATATAAGAACATAGAAACACAGTTATGACATTTTTTAAACATTTAATGAAAAAACATATTTAATCGGTTAAGTTTTGGAGAAGAAATCAGGGGACTACGAAACGTTGTTTTTGAATAATTTTCATAGGTATTTTCGGTCCGAGCTGTAGTTGTTCTTATCGCACTCGACGTCGTCTGGGCAGGTAACGGCGCGACAGCAATAGATTTAGCAAATACCTATTTTTCAATTCCCTCGACCGGCATATTTCCTCTTAAGGTATATTTTAAGCGACAGGCTAGCAACCTGTCACTATTATACCTACCAACTTAAAACGAAGAGGCCACGAAACGTGAAAAGGTGACGGTTTTGTGTATTTAGCGGTTCGTGTGCTAGATCCCATTTGGGAATACAGGCATAACATATTTGTGTGTGTAATAAGTAGGTATTGCCGACTAGAATGTAAGAAAGGATACTTTCACGTGATTTCCCACGCATACCATCTCGCTGCTCGCTTAGCCCCAGCGTACTGTATAATTCGGCCATCCGTAACAGAAAGGTCTGCCCGCCAGTTAGACGGAGTGTTCTCTTGTTATTTAATTTTTACTAATATGAATTGGATTTTCAGCATCGTAGCAATAACTTTTCGCTATCCCATGGGAAGAAAGCATTTTCTGACGTAAAAAGCTCTAAGGAACAGGGGTTGTACGAAAGCACGCATGTTTTTCCCGTGGAGCTGGAGGCGAATCTTTGTATCATTTTTATCTAACCTAACACCAAAAATTCGCTCGTTCCCTAAGTATCAAAATTGCAAAATACTAGATTGCGGACATTACCTGCTTATCAAAAGATCAGATTCCCGGAATACCAGATTTTCTTTAAACTATGTTCGTTTTTATATCGAAACAGCCTCTGCGAGCCTGGTGTTTTCGTTATCTGGTATTAGAGGAATTCGGTTTTAAATGGAACATGGTGTATTGAGAACATGGTACTTTACAAAACTGTAATAAAAACGCACATAGTATAAAGAAAATCTGGTATTCCGGGAATCTGATATTTTGATGAGCAGGTATGTCGGCAATCTAGTATTTTGCAATTCTGATATTTAGGGAACGAGCGCAAAAATTCAGAAACGTAAAGGATTATCAAGGATTTGTCTCCAACGTTTTGTAAACTCTGCTTCCCCCTTAGATATAGGTGTGACGTTTATGTAAGGCTCAATTCATACCAGAGGAGCGGCGAAGGGCGGCGAAGCGGAGCGCAGTTTCAATGTCATGAGAATTTAAACTTTATTTTCATTACAATAAGACTTATTATCGCATGAAATACTCCAACGAGGCGCGCGGATGCCCGCGGATCCGCGGGAATTCCGGCGAATTCCATAAACGAAGCCGTGCGACTGCGCGAGACGTCGCGGGAATGCCCGAGGATGCTCGAGCAGTCGCGAGTGGCCTCGGGCAATATCCCGCCCAGAGATCTTGGACTTCCCACGCATTCCAGCGACTTCCCGCGCGTTCCAGCGACTTCTCGAGCAGTCGCGAGAATTCTCGTGCCTTCTCTACCGAGCGGGTCGCTGCGCTTCGCCGCCCTTCGCCGCTCTTCTGGTGTGAATTGAGCCTTATAATATTAGTAGTGAACACACGTAATAGATTAATGACCTGTCACTGTAGGACCTTGCTTAACTTAAAGCTTAAAATATGCTAGAAGTAGTTACGATCCGTGGACTATTCATAGATTTGTATACAGTGTGTTACCAGCACCCGACCTTTTTTTTTAGGGTGTCATAGTAACATAGATACGTAACTTAACCATGACATTAATTTCATTAAATAACGATCTTAGACTTCGTTAAGTTAGTAACAAAATTTTAATTGCCAGCAATGTAAAGCAAAGTGATTTGACAAGCTTGTGTAAATGACAGTCGACATTGATTATTATTTGCTTTACATTGCTGGCAATTAAACTTTTGTTAGAAACTTAACGAAGTCTGAGATTTGGTTATTTAATGAAATTAATGTCATGGTTAAGTTACGTATCTATGTTACTATGACACCCTAAAAAAAAATGTCGGGTGCTGGTAACACACTGTATGTAACGTTAGTGAACTGCTTACCCCATCTGGGAATAGGTATGACGTATGTATGTAACGATTGTGTATTAAGGAACATCCAGTATCGGGTACCAATTTGGGTCGGTCAACTTGTGTTGTTATTCTGTCCTAAAAGTCAGGAGACATTGATAAGTTGCTTATAAAAAGTTGTAATATAGGCCACGTTTATGCTCCGGATGTCATAAATAAATTTGTTTGTAACTATAACAATCTCCAACTTCCCTAGGACTGTATGCTAAACAATCACAATTTTACTGTGTGACGCTTGAGTGATGACTCTTGGTCAGTTGGTCATCACTATGACAACCAACGAAATGATTCAGTTGATTGAACCAATTACGTTCTTTGGGTGTTTTTAGTCTCACGCGGGTTTGATTACGCACACGGATTGGCACACATGCGTAAACTTGTAAAGTATGTATGCGTACACAATTCTTCAGACATTGATCACTTTTGGACACGTTTATATACCGTTTAGTTACGTAATCCGTAGAAAACTTAAACTCAAACCTGCGTTTGATCCGCAGCGTGAAAGTATACTTAGGCTCAATTCACACCAGAAGAGCGGCGAAGGGCGGCGAAGCGGAACGCATTTTCAGTGTCATTAGAATTTTAACTTTATTTTCATTACAACAAGACTTATTATCGCATGAAAAACTCCAACGATGCGCGCGGATGCCCACGGATCCGTTGGAATTCCGGCGAATTCCATAAACGAAGCCGTGCGACTGCGCAAGACGTCACGGGAATGCCCGAGGATGCTCGAGCAGTCGCGAGCGGCCGCTGGCAATATCCCGCCCAGAGATCTTGGACTTCCCGCGCATTCCAGCGACTTCCCGCGCTTTCCAGCGACATCTCGAGCACTCGCGGGAATCCTCGCGCCTTCTCTACCGAGCGGGTCGCTGCGCTTCCCCGCCCTTCGCCGCTCTTCTGTTGTGAATTGAGCCTTAGGTAATGCCAATCCCGAGTGCGTGAGCAAATCCGCGTGAGACAAGAAACGCCAAGTCCTAACTTTTAGGTTACTCTTTACCTGCTGCCGTGGAGTCAGGGGGAGGTTGAAAGTGGAAGGTAGCAGCAAAACCCTGCCCAGGAGTTACAGAGTTGGCTGTGAACTGCAGAAGCAGCGTTGGACCCGTTGACAGCACTTCATAACCTGAAACAGCGATCAAAAAGTCCACATAAGAAAAATATAATACTTAGCTCCATACGCACTAACAGCGGAAGTGGAGCAGCAGCGGTGGGATGATGGTATGAAAGAGCTTTGCTTTTTCGTATAATTTCGAATATTACAGTCTACCTACGGCATTTTTGGAAGCGAATCGCGTTAACCATCCACTACTACAAAACCTTGCCCATTTAAATGCCGGGGGCTGTATAACCGACACGGTCTCGCCACCACATCGCGCCAGCGCCACTCTGTTTTGGCTATCAGTGCGTTCGGAGCTTAACACGTTCTCTGTCCGAAGGCCCCCAATGTGGGGACATGAATCCTTTTTTGACAAGTCCATGCTCCCACTATGGTGCCACAGTTTCATACACAGATGCACAATTGGACTTGTGACATTGATATACCGTTTTGTATGAGGACAAGGATACTTCAATTTATGACAAGATTAAAATATTATTATATTCTCATTTGACTGAGTTTTATATGGAAATAAAACAATGTGAAACGAGCTACGTATGAAAACCTGTTTAAAAAAAACCCGAATCTAACTGACGCTCCATTAATCCAAGTATGTATTATCAAATTGTATTTTTACTTTAGCTTTGCATTCTAAATTAGCACGATGGAAGGGTTTATATTGTTGTACGCAACAAAAAATATTTTATTTCAATCTTTGAACTAACTATTTTTAAAAACAAAATAAATTTACATTCGAGGAAAACGTCAAGTAAATATAAGGTCCTTTCTTTCCATGTCCCACAGTTTTGGGAGACCCGGTATAAAATTGCCATCTACCAAAGTTCTTTTATACCTTCCTTTACATGGAGATTGTCAGTCTATGTTTAAGTCTTTAGTTATATACCTACAAAACGAAGCGCAACAAAGAAATGACCACGTACCTGTCAGTTCGTTGCACAGCATTGCTATAGCTGGGGCGTTGGTGTCTTTGCCATCGAAGATCTTGATGATGTCTGCTCTCCTTAGACAGCTGGGGATAAAGAGAATTGTATTTTAGGATTGCATGCAGTTCAAGAGTTAAGTTGATGGTAGGTATAAGAAGTGCGAATAAAGTGATGAATGAATGCTATCACTCCAGAGGGACTGAAGTTGTTAAAAGTACTGTGATTACTATAACGTTTAAAATACAGGCTGTAACTGAACCACTGGCGATAGTTTATACTTTAAGGTGCAGCGCAGACGACAGAGTTTTGTGCGATCGAGTCTGCGCAGCAATAAATTCTCTGAATGGCGCGCTGACATCTTCCACGAAACTCTGAATGGAAATTCCTGGAAACTGTCACCGCGCCATTCACACAATTTATTGCTCCACAAACTCGATCGCACAAAACACTGTCGTCTGCGCAGCGCCTTACTAAAGCTGGCACGTTCACAGTACTCACACTTGTGCAATTTCGCTATATAGTATGTTTTAAATTAATACTTAATTTTGATCAAATCGGGCAGACTTTTCATGATACATATGCCGTGCAATGTCACACCGCGTGCTAATTCACTGATAATACAAATGCAATGCGTACGTCTGTTTTACGTGCCAGCTATAGTTAACCGACCTATAGGGGTATACTTAAGTAGCTCTGGAATCTATAAAAAATGTTCTAATATCTGTCGTGTCAGTTTTAGAATTTTACCTCTCCATTTCCTCCATGGATATCGTAAAGAGGGAACAAGGAAATCCCATTAATGAAAACCTGATGTCCTAAAACCGGCTGTAAAACGCTAATGTCATGGTTTTGATTGTGTAACTTTCCTCATGCTCTGCCTACTCCATTTCGGACTAAACGAGACCAAGGGCCGAACAACCGTACGAGAGTAAAATACCTAAGTCACTTTTTCTCGCGAGTAAATCAATATTTTATACAAATAATTTTAAACAAAAAAAACCGACTTCAAATTTGGGCTATACTGAAAGCATTTGTCTAATGAGGGTGACCTTCCATCACCAGCAGGCCTGACTAATTACTGAAATTATAATTTCCAGTCTGCAGGTGCATTCAGTATTGAAAGAATTATCTTTAACTCCTAAGCATTAAGGAGTTGAACTTCCATCATCAGCTCAGTCATTTTTTTTACTGCCATACGTAAATACTGGTGTAGCTTTGAAAAATGTACTAAAAACATTACCTGTGCCTATAAAATTTGAGGGTTGCCTCGATTTCCCTCATATTCCATCATCAGGTCAAGATATGCTGACAATGGGACCACCTGGAAACTATATCCTTTCAAACAAAAAAAGAATTTTCCAAATCGGTCCAGGCGTCTTCGAGTAATCAGCGAACACACATAAAAAAAATAATAATTAAAAAAAAAGATCCCGACGAATTGAGAACCTCCTCCTTTTTTGAAGTCGGTTAAAAAGGGGGTAAAATAGTGACTTATTCCACAACCAATCACATTCCTTGCTCACCACTCGGATCCGAGCGAGCGTCGGGTTCATTTTGTATGAGTCAGTAAACCACCGGCGCTTGCGGCGAGTCGACGTGCTTTGCGCGGCCACTCTGGCAATATAGTCAGCTTACGAAAAAGTATTGGTTCCCAGCTATGGATTTTTAATATTTTGTTGGCAGTGAATGTGCTCTCATTTGGTTCAATCAACCCACACTTTATAGCAACTAAACATCGGTTCATCTAAAATCCTCGTAACGGGTATCACCAAATAGAATCAATGATTCTAGTCACGTATCGAATAACATAATGGTAACTCTGTAATCGCATCGCATTGTCAATATCCCTCCATATTACCAACAGCCATAGTGTCAGCATTACTGCGGTCCGTTAATTTGTTTGTATCCGTTTAACCAATAATTACGTCATCCGTAACGTTTTGGAAATTTCATAACAGCAATTTGTTTGGTCTATTAACTCATCAGTCGACCTGGTGTTTTTCGAGTTGATTATAACGAGTGTATTTCACAGTCAACTGAAGTAGCTCTGTAGTGCTGTTGTCCTGGTATTTGTACGCTTGTATGTTCGTTTTTTTGTGTTAATAAAGGAAGCAATAGATGGTCTAACTTCAAGCGACCGGAAGATCGTATCGGTTTGGAATTAGTGCAAGTACCGATGCAAACTACAATGGCACTACAGGAACCTCGGCACCACAAGCTGGGACGGCCTACGGCGATCAAGGCCCGGGGGGACATCGACGGGTTTTTAGTGGTATTAACCCTCCCCCTCCTTCCTTCATAGTAAGTCCAGGGTAAGGGCGACGCGTAGCACGGTGCGTTTTGGGCAACAACGGATTACCTTGTCATTTGTGGCTAAAAAAACCGTTGGCTAATATCCAAACACGGGGAAGTGTGAAGGCCTTCGGGTACTGTCTTCGGTGGGGAAGGGAAGGATGAGTGTGGGCGAGTGACACTGACACCCCAAACCTAACGCCGGGGCAACGCGTCTGTTTGAGTCGTGGTTTTCGAAGTACGAGTGAGTTGCCTTGTTATTTCTCTGCTTTCAGAGAGGAACCAATGCCAGGGAACTCGCACCTGGTGGCATTAGCGGGGAGGAACCCTAAACCCATACTGTACGGTTCTACCCTTCTACCACAGTGGAGCTCCACTTCGGAACGGTCAATGGGTAGACTGGACGTATCCGTGACAAAAGACCATGAAAGAGTTCATGTGGTTTCCACATTAAAAATAGTTGTGATTAAACGTAAAATTTTGTATTAATGTTTCAATACAATTTAATAACTCGATGTGCCCAGCCAGCGGACCAGTAATGAGTACAGACAATAAACTATGTGCTTGTGTAATTAACCCGATAATGCACGGGAGCTACGCAACGGAACAATTCCCCGAATTCCGAATTATCAATTAATTTTGCCTGTTTAAACATGTCTATAGGAAGCTGTTTGTCGGAAGTCCTCGAACGGGTCAGGAAAATATGTCACGTTCTGTTTATTGTTTTTTTTCACTAACCAGGTTAAATATTTAATGTTTTACGTGTGTTGTTCTGTATCTCACAGTGTTGTAATGCAACATTATCAACGTTATTTAATCGTTTTACCTAATTTGTCCAAACGTAGGGGAAAGTAGTACGAGTTGATCCCTTGGGGTAAGATGATTATTTGCAATTGCACTGAAACCACCTAACGCCATCTAGTGTATTTCACTGTCAAAACATAGGTCCGGGCACCCCCGCGCCTCAGTCAAATCGCAATGGCCGCGTGAGCTATACGTCGATATTGACAAGAAAAATTAAAAATTGTGTACGGCTGATTTAAGGTAGGCATGACTTTGAGCTTATGTTACTTTTATTCAAACAATGTTAAATGTCATTACTTTCATGTTTGTGGCTTTCTATTATTCTTAATTTTAGTATTTGAGCCATATGAAAATAGCCACGTGCTTGTAGGTTATGGTAACGAACATTGAAGAAAAAAGTGGGACTTGGGTCAAGATGATTCCTTTCTATATGGACGAGATGATCCCTGGGGATTATAAGGAGATTATAAGGAGAGATGATTTAAGTTCGTTATTCGACACTAAATGTTATTTTATGCTACTGTTTTGATTGATCTCATTACGATTTATGTATCTGATACAAATTAATAACTAAAGAAGACTGTTTTATTTTTGTTTTTAAGATTTGTGACCTTTCAAGTCATTAGACTGTTGATTTTGTTAATTTTATTACCTTACTTAACATTTTAAGTAAGATGTAACAATATTTTAAATAAAGAATATTATGTTTAAATATTGGGTATATTTGTTTTTATAACATTTTCTCCATAAATATATTTGTTTACTCGGAATGGGGGTAAGATGATCATAGGGATCATCTTACCCATAGGTGTGTACAAGATGATTACTTTGTAAGGTTTTTTAAAAAAGGTGATATTTTGATGAAACATCAGTTAATTTCTGGTTTTGAGTATTAGGAAAGTTGAATAGATAAATATACTAGTAATAATTGCCTTTATTGTTGTTTTAATATGAAAAGAAACGCATTTTACATAGATTCCGGCTTAACGGGATCATCTCGTACTACTTTCCCCTAGTACCTAACTTGGTCCTAAATTGTAAACAATTTAACAAAAATAAAAACCGGGAACATTCCTTCTTAATCCGCGTTCCATTAACAATATGCAATGTAAGGCAAGATTCCTGTAACCTGTCCAGGTTTCTTCCATGCTGGAGCAAAAGAGTTCAAAAACATTGAATTCCCGCCAACAGCAAAGACGAGCAGAGTCGCAAAGCACCACTAGTTAATACGCAAACACGTGGCCTAGTTACTCGGGAATGCAATGTACTAGCCCAATCCTAAAGTGAAACATCTCAGTTCTGCAACGGAATTTACTTAGGCCGGTAAACGAGGACGAAACTACTAACTAAATTAACCGAGCGCAGAAACTATTCACTGGAACCATAATATTATTACTGTTACGTGAAAATAACATACGAGAAATAAGTAATGTAATATAGGGAGTTAGCAATGTAATGGTTTGAGTTATTTGATAAAAAAAACTTGGTTCGTTCAATGTTTCGGTTGATATATTTGCATTTAGCAGAATAGAGAGTCAAGTTCTGCATAATTTTGATTATTAGACACATGTGTGGTGTCGGGTTATGCCTGGGGACTAAAGTCCACAGAGAGAAAGTAGGAAGTTGTATTTATGCAACCGATCATCGAAACTTTGTTAGTGCAATGTAGGATCGTTTAGATCGGCTATTCGACGAATGTGGCGCTGGGGCGCTACAATATGTTTCTGCTCTTCGTATAGTGAGCATAGCCGAGCCAATTGATTATATTTCACCAAATAACGTATTTAAATTTAACCATCATTTAACGTCATAGGACATTGCATTGCTCTACAAGAGAAAACTTTATTACGTTTATTGTGACAACGTACTGGTAATAGAATTCAATTTTTTCAACCGCACTTCAGTGTGACTTGCAACATAAGACACTGGAAGTACATCAATGCATTTACTGTGTAAAATCAATACTCACACTCATACGCCACTTTCCTTTAAGTAGGTGCTCAAATTTTCAAATACTCGGGTTATTCCCCATAATTTCCCGTGTCAATATTGAATTTCCCGCTTAATGCATAACGCTGCATAATCCCCTCTTCCGCGGCTCGTTACATTGTAAGTTAGTGGACGGACCGATTTTTATGACGATTTTTATGAGTTTTACGAGTGCGCTGCACCGTTTGTCGAGTCACATTCAATGCTATGGTAGATTACGGTAATGCGGCCCACTTTATCGGTGTCTGGGGTTTTATGGCAATATTTGTGAGTGGGAAATCAAATAAGTCGTATGATTTATTCTTGGAGTTACAAGGTTCTCTACTTAAATGCATAAACATCAATGACCTTGTGGCGATCCTAGAGCCAAGAAGCTATTAAATGCGGGTGATTTCATCACTGTTCTACATCAACAGTAACTAGTACAATACATACATACAATCACGCCTATGTTCCCGAATCGAGTAGGCAGGGAACATGGAAAGTACAAAGACAAAACCCTGACTATTTCACGATTCGCAGCCACTTCCAGCATAGTTGCAGGTTTAAAAACAGTTAGAAGAGGTATAATAGCAACAGGTTGCTACGTTGCTAGCCTGTCGCCTAAATCTTAAACCAATTTCCTTAGACGCCTACGTCATTCAAATATTTTTCTAATCCGACACCACACTGTTCGTTAAAAACTTAGCCTAGCTAAAAACTTAAAACTAAGGAAGTACACATACATACATATTCTCACGCCTGTATTTCCAAGAGGGGTAGGCAGACCACATGAATTCAAAAATCCAGTGCCACGTTTAGCTTTTTCAGGGTAACCAGGTGGTTAAACGTGAAATTGCAGTGACAGGTTGTTAGCCCATCGCCCACAATACACTAACCCTTTCCCAGAGTCGACTCTTATGACACCCACGGGAAGAAAGGGGGAGTTGCTATTCTAACCCAGCACCACACGGGTAAGGGTAAGGAAGTAAGCCGTACTAACAGAATTTTGTCAATCCGATAGAGAACTACGATAGACAGAATAGATATTACAGATATACTTTGGCGTCAAGCTTAGAATAAAATTTTTACAATAATAAAATAATACCCGATAAGTAACAGGTTTAGAACTTGCAAAAGGTATAATATAATTCGTATATAAAAACCGTAGAGGACAGACCAACTAGAGAAACAATGATGGCCACCCAGTTCCGTAAACCGTCAGTTTATTTCAACTTACAAACTGTCACAGAAACTGTAAAGAGCCAAAGAGGAAAAAGCCGCTGCGTTACGCGCGATCTTGGGCCGCCCAATAACAGCACAGCGAACACCGCCCGCCATAGTTTGGCGGAATCGTCTTCGAACAGATCCAATGAAATTAGTACTCTATAGGTTCTGTCCTCTATGATAAAGACTAGCCAATTCAGACACACCGCTATCGCGTGTCTAGATAACATGTGCCTAGAGAGATCTCAACACTGAGATCTCAATGTTGGGATCTCCCAAAACCGAAATTATACTCGTAGTAGGGCCCACAAACCTATCAATCTGTATTGTCCATCGTCCTATTGACATAGGTAGATATATGTTATTGATCCACTTAACAACGTTACACCCTATAACCTGACCTATTGGGAGATGGGTGAGGAAAGTGATATTGTGGAAATGGAAACTAAAGACCGATTGCAGGAGTGTGTTATAGTAATTACAGGTTCTCCATTTCTTATGTGGATGTCGTAAGAGGCGCCTAAGGTTAAACAAAACTCTGGCCATTTGAAATGGCCAGGGTATTTATGTTTCTTTTTAACTTGGAAATGAATCTTATTGTACTCAGATAAGGTAGAGAAGAGCTTTACATTAGGACGAGTAGGCAGCGATTGAAGTGATGATGAAAAAACCTTGCTTGGTAACTTGGTAGCTTGCTTTACTTTAGTAATTGTAGTTGGTAGGTACTTGTAATAAGTAAGCTGAGGAAAATATATCATAATGTAAATGTTTTAAGTAGTACTTACCTAATGTCACCTTTTTGGAGAGATACTTCTTCGAAGACTACTTTCACGCGTTCCTTTGGTCTGTAACGTAACATTTTTAGTTGAATAAATATGTAGATAGTAGTAAAAACATCGGTAATTACAAGTATTACACAAAACCATGATTTTAGTATAAACACACTGTATAGTATCTCACGTTTTTATTCGAGATTAGCTAAGTAGGTAATTGAGCAGTCGTGTGAGCTTAGTAATGGCGTGTATTATACGTGATATACATTTGGCAGCTGTTGCCGCGGCTTCTGCAAGACTTGTGCAATTCTGTGGTAAACTAACCTCCCATAGAAGTGGTAGGAGCACCGTATGTTGTTAGGGTATATGGACGGGTAGCGCGGGCTGTAGAGCCGGCCGTGCGTCGGCCGGCTGCCGGACCGGCTGAACTGGTAGTCGCACTCCGTGCCCGGCACGTGGACGCCGTCGGTCTCGAAGAGGCCTGGGAACAAGCAAACAGACATGTTTTTCATCATACAGACATGTTTAAATACATTCACGCTCGTGTTCCCAAATGGGGTAGAAAGCGTGACGATTTCACGTTTCGGAGCTACTTCCATAATTTCAGGTTTGAAAACAGATGACAGAAGTAATATCAGTCCTTAATTTATTGTATAGTGCTTCAAACTTTCGCGATTCTCACTCTAATTTATACATACGTGGGACTTAATCACGATTTTATTTATTTATTTACCTTCTCGACGTTTCGGCCGTACGTACGTTGGTGCTGTAACGCGGCAGAAACGTCGAGAAGGTAAATAAATAAATAAAATCTTAATTTATTGTTCTGACTCATCGCTTTCCAACAGACGAGATGTACCTAACTGTATAAGTAGTTTAAATAAATCAGAAGTAACAGTAATAAAGAAATAAAAAAGGATAAGTACAATCACGTCCTTGGCAGTTTATTTTGATTTTAGCATGTAAAGCTAACGTCGATGAAAATAGTTTTCACTAATTAGTAACAATAATTAATCAACTGTTTGATAGACAGCTAATGAAGCTATGTAAATTTTAATAACAGTTCATCAAGTCAACTTTTTGCAGCTCCAGCCTCATCAAAAATGCAACTTTACGACGATTCCACCATTAAACCGACTGAGCAGTATTTCTCGCGCTCAGATTGTTTAGCAAGCAACACTGAAACATCAAAATTTATCTCCCCGCCTAACTTCGCTAAGTAATCTTTATACATTGCACTGTAAGTAACTTTTACCACCAGCGGGCTATAAAACCTGCTTTAGTAGTATAAAATTATGGGCATCCAGTTGTTTCTGGGTTAATTGGCCCAAATGGGGTGGTTCGCCCTCCCATTTCTATAAAGCTCGTGAGGAACGGGACTAAATAGCGGATGTTAGTATTTATTGCGGCACTAAACTGTATTCGTTTTATAGGCCGTGGCAAAATAATTGTTGGCACCCTTGCTTGGACGGCCGGCTGGATTCGAAATAAGGTAGACCGCTTGGAAAACCGGACAGCATCTATCGATGCTTGATCTTCCACAAATGCGGTCTACTTCCACAACACGGTTTTTACTCGTAAGTTCACACGTTTTAACTAAAGTTAAACAGTAAGGAACACTTATTTCTGTTCACGACTTAACCCTGTACATACTAAAGCTCAAATCAAACTTGCTAGCCAGATTGGTGTACCTATTGAATACCCCGGGGCAGGTAGGTATCAAACATCGAAATGATCTCCCAACTCTGTATTTCGAGCGAATCTGCAGTGCAGTGTGTTGACAGTAGTTATTAAGTACTTGACGAATTCATTCTTGACATACATCGGTACTATGGAACTTATTTATAAATATAAAAACAGGTGCCCATCTAGATACATACAAACAATCGTTATAATATCAATTGGCATAAATTGTGCTAATGAATTGTGCAAAAATCTAATTATAGTTGTTCTCTGTCATAATAATATTTTGTTACAATTGGTTTTATCGTAATGATGATAACATTTATGTTTCATAACATAAATGTATCACGTAGATGAGATATAATTATGAAAAAAAAATGACCGAGCGCGCGCAGCGAGCGAGCAAGATCTCACGGAGCGGATACGACTCGGACAGGTTAGGTTTGAAAGATAAGGCGGGAGCGAAGCGCAGCGAGCTAAAAGGTTTAGGGATGCTTTGGGCGACAGGCTGGCAACTTGTCACTATTATAGGTAGGTGTTCAATCTGTTTTCAAACCTAAAATTTATACTAAAATGGCTGCGAGGCGTCAGAAAGTCGTGGTTTTGTCTGCCTACCCCATTTGGGAACACAGGCAGGATTGTATGTATGTATAATTGATTCCGAATGAAACTATCACGTAACCAAAGCAATCCTTAGAAGCACTTGTTTTTCCGAAAATCGAAGAATAAGGGTTGGAGCACACAATTTAATATTCAGTAAGGCGTGGCAGCCCTTCGGATAAGCCCCCAAGTGACATGTCTAATCCCACACTATATTGGAAACCTTTCTTACGCTAAGGTGATTTGACGAAATATATTTTTTATTCGTGTTCACTTTCGATAAAGCGGATAAGGGCTTTATTAAAGGACCTATGATTTTTCCTAAGATGTCTTGTGTCTAACGAGCTTCACTTCAAAGTTTGGTATCATCATGGCATCAAAAACTGTATACCGTCTTGTATTACAAGTTGTATGAAGTTGTTGTATGTTCTTGTTGTTGTATGGCGTATGTATACCTAGTATATTTAATTGTTCTGTAAATAAATTACTCATTTGGTAACACAAAAAAATAATTTAGAAGTTAATTGTTTTATGGTTGAATAAGGCTACAACACACGTTAGTCTATTTTCCTTAGTCGCCGCTTACGACTGCCGCGGGAGAAACGGACAGATATAAATGTAAACCCGACACAAAACGGATTGAAAACTCGAACACTACAAGTCCACCATTAGAAGCTATTAGTGCACCATAATCGTGACATTACAACACTCAAATCACTATTACAAGATCGTCTATAAAATAAAACCGTAGAAATAAAACCAGTGTTACAAAGATACAATGTAGATTTCGAAGCGAATCGATGTTAACGACATTCTCAGTACAGAGCAAAGCCGCGAAGTGCTATTACATTTGAGGGTACTTCAAATCGACCACGCCTTCACATAGCATGAAGTGAAAGACGTCATTGATGAAAATATCTGTCGTATGGATCCTCATTATGTCTTTTTGTCGACGTGTGTAGTGTGTGTCAGTGGTCCCTGATATCCACGGAAGAAAGACTACGACCACATGGGAAAATCACGGCGACAAAGAATTGATAAAATGAAATTTTATAAAAATAACCATACCTACTTCACTATCAAACTCACTTTTGCAACAGCAAATACCTCTAGGTATGCCTGTTTTTTGTCAATCACATAAAAAAACTTACCAGGGAAATCCTTTCCCCACATTTGACATCAAGTGAATACTCATCAGATTGAAGCATAATACTAGTTTTAAGGAATTTCATACATGCATACTTCACGCTTGACTTACCAACCGGGGTAGGCAGATCACTTGAAACGCCACATAGTCACCACGACCATTTCAGGTTTCAGAGCCACCTTCAGCATAATTTTTAGGTTAAAAGAGGCAGTGACAAGTTAATAGTGGAGTCAGGGACGTTCGTTTACCATAACTGCTGCATCAGATACTTGAGTTTGTTCATTTTGGATATTAGAATATAAATAGCAAGATTAGGAGCCTTTCAGTACCCTCAGGAGTTAACGATCGTGTTAGTGCGTACTATAGTGGATATGAAAAGGTTTTATGCGATTTCGAACTTAGGTTTTTTCGTACAGAAATAAGCATAGGATAAACGTCACGTTCGCGTGGTCTGGGGCTTAAAATAACATCTTATTTTTTTCCATGGATGATACTAAGAAGCTTACTAGCATGTCATTTAAAGCAGGGGTTCTTAAACTTTTTTAAATCAAACAAACACCTTTCAAAGTTTTATCGGGTTCGGTGGACCCCTTGTTGCTACGTTTCTAGCAAATTCCTAAAAACACCAAATTTAATTAACACCAGCGCGGATCCCTGTCTAGTCTCCCATGGCCCCCTGGAGTCCACCTAGACCACTTTCGGAATCACTGGTCTAAAGCATACCTCAATCTATTTCCTTAGGCTCAATTCGCACCAGAAGAGCGGCGAAGGGCGGCGAAGCGCAGCGCAGTTTCAGTGTCATGTCAATGTCATATCAGTGTCAATGAATTTTAACTTTATTTTCATTACAATAAGACTTATTATAGCATGAGAAACTCCAACGAGGCGCGCGGATGCCCGCGGATCCGCGGGAATTCCAGCGAATTCCATAAACGAAGCCGTGCGACTGTGCGAATAGTCGCGGGAATGCCCAAGGATGCACGAGCAGTCTCCCGCCCAGAGATCTTAGACTTCTCGCGCATTCCAGTGATTTCCCGCGCATTCCAGCGACTTCTCGAGTAGTCGCGGGAAACCTCACGCCTTCTCTACCGAGCGGGTCGCTGCGCTTCGCCGCCCTTCGCCGCTCTTCTGGTGTAAATTGAGCCTAAATCACTTCTTATGACATCAAAGGAAGAGAGGTGTCATTCTAAACCCAACACGAAACGAGGAACTTAATTTAAACTTGCTTGGGGAACTTGGACCTTTAGGTATAAGTACTTAAAATTATATCTAAATTTAATACGTCCAATGGCTTCAAAACAAAACATTAACACCAACTGAATACCTCAAGAGACTAAAGAGCTTCCAGTAAACTCTGTTCGAAACGAAATAGTTTTTCAATAAAGCGTGGAGTTTTGAGCGCTGCCGAGTTTTTCATTAGTTTTTCAATATGGCACCCGCATATTGTGCAAAATATAAAAGAGAACCGTCTTACAAGTGACATAGAGCGACTTGAAATCGAGTTTGACATGTGACGCGTTTATTGGATGTATTTTGTAGCAGAGTTTGTATTGGACAAGTTTAAAATTAAATTAATTTTAAGTTTGACGATTTGTATTCTAGACATGTCAAAGTGGAAGAATAGAAATGTAAGATTCACCATAGAACCTATTTACGGTAAAATCCATAGTGACATTGGGTTATTCGATAAAGAAATTTTTATTACCTTTACTGTGACAACTTTTTGAATCTACTTATCTTTTTTTCCTCCATTTTAAAAATCAAGTCTGAATGCACGCTGATTTTTTTACCTTATAGGTAAATCTATACTAATATTGTAAAGCTGAAGAGTTTGTTTGTTTGTTTGAACGCACTAATCTCAAGAACTTCTGGTTCGATTTGAAAAAATATTTTTGTGTTGGATAGACCATTTATCGAGGAAGGCTTTAGGCTATATAACATCACGCTGCGACTAATAGGAGCGAAGAAATATGGGAAAATGTGGAAAAAACGGGGGAAATTAGTCACTATTCCACGCGGACGGAGTCGCGCGCACAGCTAGTATTTTATATACTGTTGAAGATAGTATTAAAGTGTGCTCACTGACGTAAACTCTGCATGGGCATACATTTTTCATTTTTTTTTTATTTTAGTACTGTTTCACAGATTTACTTCGTAACTATCTCCAATGAGCGATACACAACCACACAATCTGTTAAGTTCTGCATAACGTCAATTAATTTCAATTCTCTGCCTGCACATTTTAAAAACATACAACATTGTTTAACACAGCGCCAGCGCATTTTTAAAATGTCAAATCGATTTAAATTTCGAACGGTGCTTTTTAATATCGAACAATAAATGGGCGTTGCTCGGATGCTGGCGGTAATGAAAGACAAACACACCTGTGTCTGGAGACGGCTTTGTTTGCGTGGATGCGCTACGAGCTTATGGTTTACTTGTTCCTTGATACATAGTTCCCTGCTTGCGTCTACTCTGAAAAGTTATTAAAAGTGTTCTCTGTATTTTGTTGGCTGTTTTTCAATGATACAGCCGCCAGGTATTCGTATAAGGGGGCGTCCATAAATTACGTGAGGTGTTTTAGGGGGGGAGGGGGTTGAGTCAAATCTCATCTAATCTCACGTTTTTCACGGCAAATATCACGCATTTTTTTATTGTTTGAAACAAAAAAAAACTACTGTTTTGGACCATTTAATCCAGATGCCTAACGTCTTAAAAAGCGAAGTGAGGTTATGGATGGCGCTTTACATTTGACACTTCATGAGTGTATCTGAACGAAGCAAAATTTTAGTTTTTTTTTTTAAGTTACATCATTCACTTTATTTTTTCTTTTCAAATAAATATGTTTTTTCTTTTTACAATAAAAATCCAACCCGTTTACGTAACAAACCCACATTTTCAAAAATCTCACGTGAGATTTGGGGGGTGGGGGCGGGGTTGAATAAAATCTCGCGATATCTCACCAGGGGGAGAGGGAGGGTCAGAAAATTGAAAAAAAAAACACCTCACGTAATTTATGGGCTAAGTAACGTCTGTTTTTACAAAGGGGTTAGCGGTATCTTACAGAAAAACGAAAATAACGATATTTTAATGAGGACTAAAACGTGCACTGAGTTAACTTGCGTTAAGTCGTACTTAAGACAATTAAAGAACTCTGTTATTAAAAGTACCTAATGCAATAAATAAAAAGTAATTAAAAAGAAGCGAGCTGCGAGCAAGTTTCAAAATCAAACGCCTGCGTCCGATGCTAGAGGCAGCTCAATTAAGAATCAAATTAATATCATGTTAGTGTCTTCACTTTAATTACTATCGGCTAAGATTTTTAATTCATTTATTGATCGTCTCTTTCTATAGTAAATTAAGCGATAATCGAGTAAGAAAACTGTCGTAACGATTTATTCATATTACAACTTGTTGAACTTGTTCAAATTGAGTTTTAAGTAAAAAAAGGATTTTTGGTTTTATTTCTGTTGACATAGACATTAACTATAGTTTGCGTTTTAGAATTGTAACACCTCTTTGTGTGCCATGTGGTGTCGGGTTAAGGATAATTTTTCCTCATTTCTTTCAAGGATGTCGTAAGACGCAACTAAGGAAATAGGTTAAGGTAGATTCGTTCTAGGCGACAGGCTAGCAACCTGTCACTGCATTACTTCGTTCGTCTGTTCACCTATAAATATACTAGTAATGGCTAGTACCTACCCCTCTTGGGAATAAAGGCGTGAGAATATGTATGTATGTATGTATGTCAGTTTTTTTATAATACCTGCATTGTGGTCCTTGCCGACAAGACTAATATTAAAAAGGTCCCTGACCAAGAAAAGGTTGGGAACCCCTGCTGTAGCACAAGGTTTCCTAGCTCAGGACAGAGCCTTGATCTTCGTGATGTTACTTTTGCACAGAAAACATTTTAATTTTTACTAAACTTGCTCATTCATCAATATAACTAAACTGAAACTGTCGACTCATTTTTCTATCACGCTTTAAAGCCATCAGCTTCATAATTCAAATTTTTATACCCGACGTTGGCACGTCACATTCTTCTGAAGGATATTCAATTTTCCTGGAAGCTTTCATAGAATTTTATATCGTGCCCCAACTATACATTAACTGGATTTGGCCGTCCTTTGTTCCGGTATCGGAGACGGCGATTACGTGACAAGAACGCACGTGGGTACCTCCCACACACACACACACACATCCTCACGCTCGTATTCCCAAGATGGGTAGGCAGAGCACATGAATTCGAAAATCCAGTGCCACGTTTAGCAATTTCAGGGTAGTCAGATGGTAAGACGTGATTTTGTAGTGACAGGTTGCTAGCCCATCGCCTACAAAACACTAACCCTTTCCCAGAGTCGCCTCTTACGACACCCACGGAAAGAAAAGGGGAGGTGCTATTCTAACCCGGCACCACACAGGTAACCTCCCGGATGTACTAAATGCAAGGGATGGTTGGAGTACCTTACGAGTTTGTGAAAGAAAGTGTACTTGCTGACTTGGTAACGGAGTAATAGTAGATTTGATATCCGTATTCCCAAATGGGGTAGGCAGAACACTCGAAATGTAAAGTAGTCATAAGCAACACTGTTTCACGTTTGTTAGCCACTCTAAGTAGTAATTAAATTAAAGGTTTAAAGTGACAGAGTTTAACATAATTTTAGGTTTAGGTACACATTGATTAAAGAGGTATAATAGGGACAGGTTGCGAGCCTGTCGCCTAAACCATACATACACCTTAATAGTCGCTTATTATGACATCTATGGAAGAAATGGAGAGGCATGATTCTAAAGTCGATACTACAACAACCCTTGGTGCACGAGTCGACCTTGGCTATTTTTTTAACACACTATTAAACCATAACTCACATGTTAATACACGAAGTCAAGCAGAAAATGTAGTTATTCCAGCTTGCAAATACTTTCCATGCTACTCACGACCTTACCAGCGTCGTAAGCTTTATTAAAATGTCTCCCAGAAATATGCAGTCTGAAAAACTATTAAGGAAAACGCAGCGAGTGTCTTCAAGATACACCGCCGAGTGGAAATGTTTTATTACAGCCGTACCATCCTTTGCGAGGTCTGTTGGGAAAATAAGTAGTAAAGTTGCGTGAAAAGTGACCCGGGTAAAATGGGCAGTTTCACAACCTTTTCTTTTATTTCTGTTTTGAAAACAGGCTTTTTCTTGCTTAGAATTACTCATAAACGGTTACAACAGTTTGAAAAATATTTTGCTCAAAGATGTTGGTGACATTATTGATATATTTGGTATGGAGTGTCACAAAAATGGTAAATAAAATTGAAAGTTTAACCTTGATCAGAAACGGGGATATTTTTTTTTGTAAAAGGGAAAGTGCTGTAAATAAGCGTATTGCAGATAGGATAAAAGTAATGAGACTTAATTTTAAAAGAGAGCAAAATATCGAATACGTAATTAGGTATCTATGATATTCTCCCTTCCGCAGTAAAAAAAACACTCTGTTACCTTTCCATGCTTCGATTGCCAAACCAAATTTGGTTTGATGACAGTTTTTTTCCGAGAGCGACTTTTTCTGTTACCTACGTTTTCTATCACAAAATGCACAGTGACCTTAGGAAAAGTTACAAAAATATTTAGATAGCCTTTGGCTCCTTGCAAAGCTTTATTGCTCTTAATCCTGAGTAAATAAACGGGTTCCAAAAACATTCAAACTGTTTACTTTTCCGGGCTGGCCGTGCCGTATCTTGCTTAGATACTGAGTTTACCGTGGCAGTATTATCGACGGTTGAAAGGCAAAAATGACCAAGCGACATTTTGGGCGATATTGAGTTATATATATCATTGGAATCAGCGAATTT
>BHDV01067072.1:60543-98310 GCA_005406045.1 Adoxophyes honmai
AGATAACTAGTTATCTCCGAGGAAAAAAATTCTCCACAGATAACCAGTTATCTCACCATGGTTATCTCCAAGGAACAAGGGGATGTTGTGTTAGGTACGGCCGTAAGCCGCGGCCGCGCGGCGCGTAATTCGTCCAGTCGGCGAAAATCAAAGCTTTTGACGCGCCGATGCCGCCGTGTTAGGCACCTTACACACTGCGACTTTTAGCAATGATGCATTTTCGCATTTTTGAAACGCACGACAGCATCGCGACTGTATCGATGCTTTAAGTAGCGCAAGTGTACTAAAGTTGGACCATTTGCGACTGCATCGATGCTGCATCGCGACTGCATCGCTGCTAAGGCGCAGCGCAGACGACAGACTTTTGTGCGATCGAGTCTGCGGAGCAATAAAATCTCTGAATGGCGCGCAGAGAGTTTCCATTCAGAGTTTTTATTGCTCCGCAGACTGGATCGCACAAAAGTCTGTCATCTGCGCTGCCCCTAAAAGTCACAGTGTGCAAGGTGCCTAAGGCACGCAATTCTCAGAAAATACGCGAGCAAGTGAGACGGTTGTTGGCTTTCTCCTACGTTTCATTCAAGCGGTGGTCACGTGGATATGATATTGTTGTAGTGGTGCAAAACCAAGGGGTACACAACCTTTTCGCAACTTTTTTTATTTTTATTTTTAATTAATACGAAAGATTTTTTTTTAAGTGCTAGATTTTTTTAAATACGTTTTATAGCTTCCAGAGTAGCTTATATATACCCCCGTAAATTATCGTACGGGGTGCCAGTTACACCCTATATTTAGTTAGATCACAATAAACTAAAAAACTTTTTTCCTGAATAATAAGTTCCATTTTTTTTCGCAGTCAGACGCCTTCGTCCGTCGTGACGCTCCCTCCACGCCGAATGTTCTAGATTCTCTTCAGAAGAATATGGAGCAGTTCAAGAAATGCATAGACCAGACCCTGGCGAAGACTGTAGATGAGGTCAACGTGAAGCAAGTGCAACCGGTGTTTGAGGTGCTCGGCGAACATTTGAACAAATTGTCTAAAGCGGTAAGTGGGGCAAAAATGTATGGCTCTCATAATTATTGTTGAGAATGGGCTGTTGATTAGTGTCCGCCAGACGCTGGATGCAAGTCGCTTAAAACCGGTATGTAAAGGCGGGTTCAAATTTGTAACATTTCGCCGGACCGAACACCGTGACATCGCCGCGGACTTGTTACGTATAGTGTGGACGGGTGGAAGTTTGCATCGCGTCGGACGCTGGTGGTAGCTCCATAACCGTGACAAAGCTCGATGTCTGCAACGATAATGTGGACGGCATTTGTTATGCGTACAAATGTTACGATAGTTTTCTACAACCGATAAATGCCATACGTGCGAGAGGCGGGGGAGCGGGTGTTGTCTTGTCAAGACGTGCATTCGCCCGATCCAAAGAGAATATAATCACTACGTTTTAAGAGTCGGGACTTCCATACTAGCAAATAGAATCAGTTTGGGTGGCTGATCATTACCAACATGCACGCAAAAGAGCTGTCAAAGAACAGTAATACCAACTTGACAAACGAAACTAGTGTGGTACAACAGTGTTTGAGTATATTATCGATATCGATAAAAAGGCGAGGGATGAAAATATACATACATACATTATTCTTAAATTAAGTAGAAGGTTAGAATCGGGTCCACATTTAAGTCCTGTAGTATTATATTTTTTATGCATTAATATAATTATGTAACTTTAAATGTAGACCCAAAATAAAACAAACTTTCTTGGCCGATTTAATTTATTTATCAGATACTCTGCTGTTGTGATCTTTTAATAATATCAGCAGTTGATTCTTTGCATTTGGCGAAACACAGATTTGCAGAAGGTGACTCAGACGCAGCAGCAATACACGTAGAAGATGGTCTTTGTGGACCCACTGTCTGCATCTGAAAACATTTTGTCATGAAAACGGGTGTGTCTACCTACATAAAAATTGCATACAACTGCATCAGTAGCCTGAAATATAAACATCGTTATGACATACTTATGAATGTTTTAAAACTGTTACCAAATTAATTTTATGTCTGCTATAATTAGATCCTAAATTATCAAGATAGCAAACATTTTCGCTACCGGATCGTTGCAACTATCGATAGTTTTAGTTCGACCCTAATAGGCATTGATAAAAGATCTGGAAAATCTATTATTCTTTGTTTGTATAGCGCGGTGCTTCAAAATAGGGTTAAAATTATTTAAGGTAATACTTACCGGTCCTCATCCAAGGGAAATTTCGCCATAACCGTCTTTTTTTCGCCGTCTTCCCGGCTAATATGATTCCAACAAATTTCACACGTTTTAAACCGTCTTTTCGGTGCCATTTTCATAAAATGTATGTACGTAAATCACATTTCACTTTTTTAGTAAACAATTAACAGTATTTTACAAATAAACTTAAAATAAATCCAGAGAAACAAACGAAGAAACTGCGCGAACCGCAATGACAAGCTAAACAATATGGTGGACAGTTGACTTGACAGATAAGCTGTACTGACGTTTTGTTTTAGTATGATGGTAATAATCTTCCACCCAAATTCCATACAAAAATTTTTTTGTTCCTAGTTGCGCGAGCCTGGCCCGATCCATCAATACCGTGTACCAGCTCGATGACACGCGTGCTTGTACGCGTGACAAAAATCGCAGTGTGGACCTCTCCCGCAAACCGTGACAGTACCGAACGTCCTTTGAAAAAAACCCACTTTGGATGGATCGGCCCGTACCCAGTGTCATTTGCCCGTAACAAAACCAAAACATCGTCCACATTTATCCCAACCGCATTGTGGGAATACGTACAATGTTTGGGTGTACGGACTTTTTGTTTCGGAGAATTGAACGCATAACTGATCGTAACATTTGTATCCGTAACAAATTCCGTCCACACTATCGATACAAACTCCCGGCTCTGTCACGGTCACGGTGTTCGGTCCGGCGAAGTGTCACTAATTTGGACCCGCCTTTATGGAAGTCCAAAAAGAGAGGCCTGTGTTCAGCAGAGGACGTGTTATGGCTGAGATGATGATGATGATGATGGTGGGTCTACATTTGAAATTAGCGGATTTGATATTTATCATGAGCTAGAAGGTCAAGGAAAACGTCGTGAGGAAACCTGCAGAGATGAAATAATAATTCAATGTGTGGGATAAATTTCCAATCCGCAATGAGCCCATGTGGGAACTACTATACTATACGTGCTATACTACTGTAGTGTCTTATTTATGCACCTTAAGTTCCGGGTTGATAAATAACTTATTTCCCCTAAGGACTTTTTAATTCATTATTGTTAATTGGTCAGAAATTAGAGCAACGCCTATGTACTTATCAACATAAAGTGTTAAACACCGTCCCCATACCCAATTTCATTTGAATTTATTCAATGGTTGATACAATGTTTTTTTTGTTCTTTACAGTTTGAAGACTTGACGGCAACAAAGGCTCCATACCGGAAGTAGTTTATATTCGACCGAATTTTCTATGGTACCATGTTCCCCCATGTTGGTTTTGAATAAATTTTTAAACGTTATTTTTTGTATTCAATCAATAAATAAATTGTCTTATTTTTATTTCCACACTGGTATATCTATAAAACACTGAATGTAACCTAATTATGTGATAATGAAATTTAAAGGGTCTAGCAGGCTGAGCGATCAAGATTGGCCTCCGTAAGGGATGTGGTTGTACTCGTAATTTGAGGTGGAGGATGGCAGGTCCTAAGAACACTGTACGCATAATATCACCCTTCGATCTTCTTCTGTTCCACGATCTTGACCTTTGATCTTGTTTTATTTTGTTGTTTTGACATATCCACGGAAATGTTAAAATATCCAGGTAATTTTTAAACGGTTTTTTCAGCTAAACCAGGAAACAAGAGTAACCAAATAAATTCAGAATGAAGGAGTATAAAATGGGGTTCAGAATGCATATTTTTGTAGACATTTATTTCCTTCTACTTGACGGAAAAAATGCACTTTTTATTTTCGTCCCAATTTTTGCCACTTCTCGCGGAGACAATATTATCAAAAAAATTACTCGACAATTTTTTAATAAAGTGGATTATGAAGTTGGAGGAAGGCTCAATGTGACAGGGTTCGAACCAGAGTCAAAACTGAGCGCATTAGTGTATCAATAAAATCTAAATGCCCGTCCGGAACTTAATAATAAACGCAAACAGCTAAATAGGTCCGATGTCAGTCCATCAATTGGCTGATAACGGGAACTTTGAACTCAAATGAGCTAAATAGCTTTCCTGGAGAGCGCATAGAGCAAAGTTATTCGAACAGACTGTGCACTCTATTGACGAGTGAACGATGAACAATTAAATCGTTTCATTGCGATATATCTTTTCAAAATACAAACCTCTGTGGTGTCGGGTTTAGAATAACACCTCTCCATATCTTCCGTGGATGTCGTAAGAGGCGACTAAGGAAATGGGTTTAGGTATTCATTAGGCGACAGGCTAGCAACTTGTCACTATTATACTACCTCTTACCATGTTTGCAAACCCAAAATGGTTCTAAAAGTGGCTGCAAAGCGTGAAATAGTCATAATCATGGTTCACTTTTAGCCCAATTATTAGATGAAAGAGAGGTATAATACTCGTAGGATATCACTTAAAATATACTTTGACATATTTTCGAAAGGTATCGAAGAAAAATGCTTCAAACGCACCTCACTTACAGTAGGTATGAGTAATAGCGAAATTTAGTAAGGAAAATGATACAAAATTGTGCTGACGTCATACCCGCTCTTATGCGCACGTAGAGCTGCATGCGAGACAGTCTATAACTGTCACTGTCTAAATAGAGACGTAAGAAAGGGACAGGCAGTCTATGCCAAGCGCGAAACGACTTGTGCATGCTGTACCCTAAGTGTCACACTAACGCATGAGAAAATCCACAAGTCACTCTCGACTGCGTTAATACGTAGAACACGAATCAGTTTGTATAGGAACTGAGACAGCGCCTCCCAGTGGCACGTTTACACAACTGTCGTGATCGACAAGACAAGTAGCGTTCCCATACAAATCAATACAGACAAGATGACATTTGTTTTGATCGTGTCGTCACACTTGGGATACTGCTGTACCTACTAAACTTGAGCGATCACTCACACCAATAATACAATTGACCCCTCTGTATTTTAGACCGTAGTCTCTGATCTTGAGGGCTACTTGAAGTTGATTTCGCGATTGGACATGCTAATGCATTCTCAGATAAACGGAGCCAGTACTGCACTGGTCTTCGAGTCGCGAAGTCAAGAAATATCTACAACATGCAGAAATCTCTGGTCGTACTTCTGGCTGTATGCCTCATAAGCGTAAGTCACAATTTTACTTTTTTTTAATTATTTACAGTCGTGAGAATTTTGTACGAAATTTTTAATTGGCAACGTGGTCTTGTCTGTTAATTGGTCCACTGCAACAGGTATAGATATGTAGGTATAAACAGCCTTGTATTCCCAAAATGGGGCAGGGAGAGAGCATACGGAACCCCCCCCTTCCCCTCTTGGGAATACAGGCGTGAGAATTATGTATGTATGTATCTGCGTATTTCTTTCATACAAATTTTAATGCCATGTCCTTTTCGAAATGATAATGTGTGAGATTTTTTATAACTTCTCGTTCCGTCTCCTAGGTACACGCATTCGTGAAACGTGACGCACCGGCTGCAGACTCAAATTACTTGGAGAACTTACAAAAACAGTTCAGCGATTTGTCGAAGCAAATTGACGAGAAACTCAAGGAAACCTTCAACCCTGATGAGCTGAAGAAAGGATTCAATGACGCCATCGGAAGCCTCAACAAGGCGGTATGTCATTTTGAAAAGCACCTCATCGTATCTAAAAACAAATAATAACCATTGAATGCCAGTGAATTTGAGGATAACTGTTTCTGGGTAGGACAGAAGATTACAGTTATAAAGAAATTGCGTTTTCTTAAGTTTTATCTACTACAAAATGTAGTCTGCATCACTGTTTGCGTATATTTCTTTACGAGAAATAGGTACATAGTTTTCGAGATAAATAGCTCCCACTGTTCTGTTCCGGGAATCAAAACATGTTCATGCCAAATTATGTCAAAATCGGTTCAACTCAACCGTGTGAAAAAGTATCAGATTGATTAAGTAATCTTGTTCTGATTACCCGTGTCAAAGCACAGAAAGGGCGATGGAGAGAGCGATGCTCGGCGTTTCTCTGGGAGATCGAATCAGGAATGAGGAGATCCGCAGAAGAACCAAAGTCACCGGTATCGCTCGTAGAATCGCCAAACTTAAGTGGCAGTGGGCAGGGCACATAGCTCGTAGAACTGACGGCCGTTGGGGCGGAAAGGTTCTAGAGTGGCGTCCACGTACCGGCAGACGCAGCGTGGGTAGGCCCCCCGCAAGGTGGACCGATGACTTGGTGCAAGTCGCGGGAAGCCGCTGGATGTGGGCAGCGCAGGACCGGTCATTGTGGAGATGCTTGGGGGAGGCCTATGTCCAGCAGTGGCCGTCTGTCGGCTGATAATGATGATGATGATGATGATTACCCGTGTGTCTTTTAATTACGTTTATGCATACATTACGCCTGCATTCCCAAATGGGTTAGGCAGAGCGCAGGAAACGGTACATAGTCAAGACCATGACAAAATTACGCTGTGTTCTCGTAAATGCCACTATATTTATTAACAGGCTAAGTAAAAAAGATATTCTTAATTTGTAGGACTTTTTATTCATACTATTGCGGAACGCGTTTTTGTTCTTATCATAGTAGAAGACAACCTCATCAGATCTAACCTGTTTTTTATTTTTTCAGTTTGATGACCTGAAAGCAAAATCGACCACTCAAAAGGACGGTGCATAAAAGTAAAAATCGAAAAGCCAATCTGGCCTGCGGAGGACGTAGAATTCTAATTGCTAGCTAGCATGTAGAAAATAAATGTCGAAATGGTTAAATAAATGATTTTTAGTACGAGTATGATGCTTATTTGTTTGTTTTATTTTCACCAATCAGGGATCAATAGTCATTTGTATAGTCAGCGACAAAAATATTGACGCAGCGATAAAATATACACACGCTCTTACTATCACAACTTTAAGGTTGCGTGTACATTATTTTTGGCTCTTGGACCGCGTCGATGTCTTTGTTGCTGACTGTAATATATCGAATTGATTTTACATTCGTCTGTGGTTTACCGCAGCTGACTTTAGAAAGATACTAAATATGATACAAGGAGAAGCCGACTGATTGAGGGATAATCAACTCAGAGCCTTAACTATTAGAGTAAGAAACAGATAATTTTGTAGAGAAGTTCCTTTTATAACGAAGCGGAAGCACTAAGAAAGGATATTTGAAAATTCTTCACCTAAAAGCGTAAAAGGGGGGTGTAAAGTTAGTTTGAATTTTTGCCGTTTTTTAATTTATTTGAATGAAGTTCAGTTTTAAAGTTCTTCATTGTAAAACATGTATTTTTTTAATCATTTTTAAAGGGTAAAAAGGGGACGCAAAGTTAATATGAAAGATTTCTGAATTGCCTTTAATTCAACATTTAAGCGAGGACCAAGTCGCGGGCAAAAAGTAGTGGGGTTGATTCACCCAAACGAGAATAGAATGACAACTTGGATTGAAACTCTTGCCCGTTTTTTATAGAAAATGAAAATACTCCCGAGTAAAGTACGACTTATTCCAATACTGTATTATATTCTCCATTGGTGGAATCGACCCACAAAAAGACTAGCGACAATCGCCCAGAAACTTACATAAGCACTCATTAAATATTTGGATTAAAAATTCGTAAGCGCCAATGGAAGATTATCGAGATTTGTGAAAAAACTGGATACATCATACATCACGCTTGTATTCCCAAATGGGATAGGCAGAGTACACAAAACGCTACATAAATAAAATTAGTATTTCACGTAGCGTGGCCACTTCTAGCATAATTATCAAATAAAATTTTACCAAATCCAAAATTATGCTAGAAGTGGCTGCGAAGCGTCATCATCATCATCGGCCTATATACGTCCCACTGCAGGGCACAGGCCTCCTCTCATTATGAGAGGGTTTGGGCTATAGTTCTCACGCGGGCCCAGTGCGGATTGGGAACTTCACACACAACGTTGAATTACTTCGTCGCTGTGTGTAGGTTTCCTCACGATGTTTTCCTTCACCGAATAGCTCGTGAAAAATATCAAATTGTATTTCGCACATAAATTCCGAAAAATTCAGAGGTGTGGGCCCGGGGTTTGAGCCCACGACCCTCTGCTTGAGAGGCCACAGGTCGAACCGCTGGGCTACCACAGCTGCGAAGCGTGAAATACTCATAAATAATCATGGTTTTGTTTGTCACGTTTCGTGTTTTCCGCCTATACCCCGTTTGGGAAGCGTAATTGTATGTATGTATGTTCTAGCATTTTTAGGTTTTAAGTAGAGATGTATAATGACTAAGAAGAGTGAAATAGTCTTGGTTTTTTCTGTGTAGTAGCGTTTAGCTAGGCGTTTAGTTTAGATCTACCTACCCCAATTGGGAATTCATGCATACATACATACATACATATTTTCACGCCTGTTTTCCCAAGAGGGGTAGGCAGAGCACATGAATTCAATAATTCAGTGCCACGTTTAGCAATTTCAGGGATACCAGATGGTTAAACGTGATATTGCAGTAACAGGTTGCTAGCCCATCGCCTACAATAAAGTAACCCTTTCCTAGAGTCGGCTCTTACGACACCCACGGGAAGAAAGGGGGAGGTGCTATTCTAACCCGACACCACACGGGGCAATACATGCATGACATAAATGTATGTATGTGTTACCGGAAAATAACACATTCCGTAAGTTTATAAATTTCCTAAAAATTATCAGGTAATTTATAAACTTCCGTAAGATTCCAAAAGACAGACAAATTGTTTTATTTTACGGCCGCGTTTTCGTAAAATAATCAATTTACGTTAGGTTAGATTAGATTATGTTAGTTTAGATCAGATTAGGTTTAGTTATGTTAGATTAGGTTAGGTTAGGTTCCCCCCCAACTGTGTCGCCACCTTGTTGTGGTGGGGGGGCTTGCGTGCCCAAATGATCCCCGGGGCTATACCGGACAGGGTCACCCATACCGGGTTGGCTCGGGGTGATGGGCCAGACCAAAAGCGACACCCCCGCCGAAAGCCGTGAGGTTAGGCCAGGCGGGGTAGGGGAAGCGCCCTTTTCAGGGCGCACCGGGGTGGGGATGCGCCCTTTTTAGGGCGCATCATTTCCGTGAGGGCACGAGGAGAGGCTGCCTCCTCGTTATAAAACGAAACAGCCTTATGCTCGCGACTCCTTCTTGATTAAGAAGGAGCGTTGAGGAGGGGACCTGACCCCTTTCATAAAAAGGATCTGGGGATGGAGAGCACACTCCTTAAAAGCAGTGAGGGGCCAGAAATGGCGAACCGGCGGGTGTCGCGGTAGCATGCCTATGGCGATCCCGCGGCACCCCGCATTAACGGTCGGGGGGGAGTGCTGGGTTTTAACGGGTATTCCTTCCTTCGGGGAGGCGAGTCCCGTACATCCACGGAATTGTTGCCGTCATGAATCTTACCATGGCGACAACAATTCCGTGTAGAGTGCGTAAATGCATTTCCCAGCCCAAAAAAAAAAAAAAAAAAAAAAGGTTAGGTTAGGTTAGATTATATAAAATTTTGCAAAAATGTGGATGTAAAAACATTTATCTCCCGTTTGGAATCTCACGAAAGTTTATAAACTTCCTAGGAAATTTATAAACTTACGGAATGTGTTATTTTCCGGTGACATATGTACAAGAAATAGGCAAACACGACCCCATAGAGTGCTCTCCAAACATTAGATAGTGATAATTATTACTTTATTATCAAATATAAGTTCATTAACATTAAAGCGTAGTTAAATAATAAACTTTCCTTGTTTAACTTTGGCGATAAGATAATATTAGTTGGTCGAAAACTTAGAAGGCCAATTCATTGTTGCTGTTGTGTTTGAGTCGTGCAGTCCACTAAATATCAAAATGAACAAACTATTCATCGTCCTTCTGGCCGTGTGCCTTGTGAGCGTGAGTATTAACTATTCTACTTAATTAATTTAAATTAAGGGAATTATTAATTAAATAATTAATTTTGCCGCCGGAGTGACTCAGGAGATTTTCGAACATTACTTAAAGCTAGTTTGTTAATTTGTTTCTTGTTTTTTGGGGTAGTTTTCTTCATATGGATTAAAAATAAAAATATAAAAAACTTTATGTGGGAACTACAGCCCAAGCCGTCTCGTATTAAAAGGGATGTATTTTTGGCTGGAATTTTTTTTTAGCATTTGGTAACCCGGAAACAGAGAATCGGAATTTAGGGTACTTTAATTAAGTTTCCATTTTGTTCAAATACGCAGAATAATAATAATATTCAAGATACTCTAACTTATTACAAATGAACAATTTTATTACAATAAATTGTTCAGTCCAACATTTTTTTAAGTCAGCATTTTTACAGACTTTTATCTAAACTCAAAACATGAGCCGAATTTGTACTTAACAGTAGATATTCCATGATCTTTTCAATTCTCAGAGCTTTTAGCGAGTTTAGCTTTAGTTGCACCAAACAGTACACTAGAGACAGGTTCCCAGTCTATCACTCGAAGTATATCTTCACCCATTTTCTTACTTTCCGTGGGTGTCGTAAGAGTCGACTCTGGGAAAGGGTTAGTGTATTTTGGGCGATGGGCTAGCAACCTGTCACTGCACTATCACGTTTAACCATCTGGTCACCCTGAAATTGCTAAACGTGGTACTGGATTTTTGAATTCATGTGCTCTGCCTACCCCTCTTGGGAATGCAGGCGTAATAATATGTACGTATGTATGTATTTCCTTACTATTCCTGGCTACTTTTTTAAATAACTTCCATTGATGTAGGTCCACGGCTTCGTGAAACGTGATGCCCCCACCACGGAGAAGAATGTCCTGGCTGATCTCCAGGACACCCTCAAGGATGTTGGGGAGAAGCTGAGCGCAGAAGCCCAGAAGGCACTGAACCCTGATGAGTTGAAGAAGAACGCGAATGCAGCAATAGATGGCTTGTCCAAAGCGGTATGGTTTACATTATCTTATTTAGGTTCACTTTTCTCGATTGTCGTTTGTTTGTTTACAAAATGTTACAAAAATACGAGTAAAGCAGAAAGGGGGTCAAATGGCCCTTTATAAGGAGCCATTTATAATATCTGAAAGAATTCTGCCAAAGGGTAAAAACGGAGACTTCGCTGTCCATCTGTCCGTCTGTCAACAGGCTGTACCCCACGAACCGTCCTAGCTAGACGGTTGAAATTTTCACAGAGTATGTATTTCTATTACCGCTATAAGGACGAATACTAAAAATAAAATAAAACAATTATTCACGTAGGGGTCTCATACAACAATCGTGATTTTTTTTTGGTGTTTTTGGGTCGATATAAATAACGGTAACAGGTAGACGCTTTAAATATTCGCAGAATATTTAGTGGTATATCTACTTTAAAGGTAAATTATTAAATTAAAATAAAATAAGTAATTGAGCGAGCGTCCCATACAAAAAAAAAATCAGTTTTTGGTGCGGCACCCTTCGAGTGCGTGTCCCTCGTATTAGGCCGTTTTTTATTTTGTAATTGTTGTTAAAACCGTTTCATAATAGGCATATAACTTTGTTTTTATTTAGACTATAACTAGCATCGTTTTTTTTCAGCTTGAAGAACTCAAGAACAAGTTAGCGGAAGCCGGATCAGGCACCAAGCAGTAATATTGTCAAAATAAATAATTTGGCATTCATTCATTTTCAGTTTTTTTTTCAATTAACGCCCCATCGTCCCGATATTTATACCTACACAAAACATCAAATGCTATGAATTAATTTAAACTAAGAACACAATTACACCCTTGCATCGGTCTACTGATAGCCTTATCGACTCTCTAACACTGTACATGACCTTTAGAAGATATCTTCGTGTCAAAGTTCATGATAAGAAGATTGATAACAATTGAGTACCTAATCAGCATTTTCCTGGAACTATAAACAGCGCGTAGGTATTCTAGAAACTAGTTAACTGGCCTACCAATAATGACCACACAAACATTTGCTAACGTGTGTGGTCTTGGTAAGTCTCAAATTCATCATCATCAGGCTATATACGTCCCACTGCAGGGCCTGTGCCTCCTCTCAGCATGAGAGGGCTTGGGCGATAGTTCCCACGCGGGCTCAGTGCGGATTGGGAACTTCACACACAACGTTGAATTACTTCGTCGCTGTGTGTAGGTTTCCTCACGATGTTTTCCTTCACCGAATAGCTCGTGATAAATATCAAATTTGATATCGCACATAAATTCCGAAAAATTCAGAGGTGCGAGCCCGGGGTTTGAACCCACGAACCCTCTGCTTGAGAGGCCACAGGTCGAACCGCTGGGCTATCACGGCTATTAAGTCTCAAATTGGATATCAATAATACCTATATAAAATACTTGACATAAGACACAGACGGTTTGAAACATTTTCAAAGGCGTGAGAGACATGAAAACTCATTAATAACATTAAAATAATATACAATTACAAACTATAATAACAATAACATAGAAATCTAATAAAACAATTAAACTAAACACTAAAAAGAAATACTAACCTAAAACACACTAGGTATTCTAAAATTCACCCTGGATTGTATCTGGCGCAAAGGTTCCCAACACGCTCGCGGCATTACCTCTCTGAATCGCTAAGGAGATCCTCTGCACCAGATACGAGCCAGCGCGCGGGTCGCCGCCCCTGTCCCTCAGCCTGCGCCCGAGCTCCCCTATGAAGCGCCGTGCATAACATTTAAAACATAATGATTAAAAACAACATTCACATTTTTACTGTTCTTGTCCACACGTTTTAACCAAACTTAAACAATAATAAATATTTATATACACGACTTAGTTTTCACCCTGTACGCTGTTTCAAATCACGCGAAACATAACTTTAATAAAAACGTGACAATTTCACATTTCTACCATAATTTTAGGTTAAGTAACAGATCATTTTTACCATAAATGTTGTATCAAAAATTTGTGATCGTAAATTTTATGGCAATTCTGGTGCAGCGTTGTTTCGTTAAATGTATTAGTAATTAGAAATAGAGTTAATAACGTAGTAATTAGCCTTAACTAACCACCTATATAGAAACTATTTGGAAAAAATCCTTTATTTTTACAACAATGTTGCCCCAAAATTGCCATTACATTAATTTATTTAACCATCGTTGTCAATAACAAATCAAATCATATACATACAGTTTGGTTCGTTTTTGATTATTTAAAAATTTATACATCACAACCAATAAAAAAGAGTTTATTATGGCAAGATAACCGAGTTATCAATTTCTCGAAGTGGTTAAGATAAATACAAGAACAAAGTTAATCAAATTCTTCCAATCCATACCACACCAAAAAAGTGTGAAGAAAATAACATTGTTACCAACACTAAAATACAATCTTACGAGTATCTCTTCGCATCCAGTGACGAAAACAAAGGATAATCCGGCAGATTGATTTATTTCCGGGCAAAAGGTATACCCGGAGCGCTTTACCCTGCAGTGAATGATTTTAAAAGTTCAATAAACTTTGGACTAAGGAAGTTGCTGGTAAACTTAAAAAATGTTCAGATGAAATGAGAGCAAAGTAAGTTCTTTTTAATATTAAGCCGCCTGGGAATAATTCCGGTATCTGCAAAAATGCGACATTTTTCTATTCGATATTTTTGCAAGCAAGCTCACTAAAGAGCAGAATCTTTATTTTTTGCTATTGTGTTTCAAAGTTATTTACAAGGATTGTGTGTGGTAACAACATGTAAAACTGTCGATTATTTATTATATTATTATGTACAAATAGGTTTAGGAAACAAAAAGTACGATCAACAAAAAACTTGTACCAAAAATGGTAATTTTAGTAAGTGTACAATCGAGGGATTTAGTAACGTACTACTTTAGTAATGTAACACAGAACATTTTCTACGGAAATGTCATCGTAATATTTACCTTACTGACTACTAGTCAATATGTTGATACATGTGTATGTATGTATGTAACTCTTTATTGTACAGAATAAAAATGACAAAATAACAAACAAAACAGAACACAAGTACAAAGGCGAACATATCCCTTAAGGGATCTCTTCCTGCTAACCTTCAAGCGATTGACAAAACATTTGAAAATAGAGTAGACACACAGAGATAGTTGAGGAGGAAAAAAAACCACTAAACTAAAAAAACAAACATAATATTATAGAACTGCAAATAAATATAAACATACATATACAAGTACTCCTAGATAGATAGTAGTATAGGTAGAACTACTAGTTCCTTGGTGAACATACACATGCATACGAAATAGGAACCACTTACAATCATGCCTACTTTCTAGAATAGAGTAGGCAGACCATTTATAATGTAAAGACACAGATGTGACACAGATAAAAACCATGACTATTTCACGCACAATTTTGGTTTTAAAAACAGATAAAAACTCATAATTATGACAGGTTGCTTGCTAGCTTATACCCTAAAGCATACCTACACCCATTTTCTCAGTCGCCTCTTACGACATCCACGACAGAAATGGAGAGATATTATGACCAAACGAGTTCCTGATTGAAGTGGCGTCATAATCAAACGTCTCCTTTGATACGCCGCATTAAAATTGTTTCTCTCCCCAGAGCAGTGCAAGTTACTCGCCTAATAGAATATTCCTTCTCGCCCCGTGGACTGCAGACCTTTAATATGCATGGCGCCAGCTGCCCGATAAACCTGCAAAGCCTGACCTGATCCTGTTTGAACTGCTGGAGCATCTTGGCTCCAGACTTAGACTCTTGTCGATACAATACAGTATACGTACAACGTGTATTTAAAAATACGAGTAGGTATAGAAGAAAAGGGGTTAAATGACTCCCTAGGGAGTCAATTTACAATAGTTGAAAAAAAAACCGGCCAAGTGCGAGTCGGACTCGCGCACGAAGGGTTCACCCCTTAATTATTATTATTATTTTGATTTTAGTGTTTGTTGTTATGTGTGAAAATTTCAACTCTCTAGCTGTCACGGTTCGTGAGATACAGCCTGGTGACAGACGAACGGATAGACGGACAGACAGCGAAGTCTCAGTAATAGGGTCCTGTTTTTACCCTGTGCGTACGGAACCCTAAAAAGTAACCTAAAATGTACCTTAATCTGTTACCTTAGTCACCTTTTACGACATCCACGGGAGAAATGGAACGTTTCTAATAAATCTCTCTGTGCGTTATGCTATGTAAACCATGACGGCGAGTGAGTTTTGACCGGAGAAAATCGTTACAAACTTATTTTTGTAGTTGGTATCCTATGTACTTGTATTAGGACAGACAAGGGAAAAACGGCAAATTAAGTTTGTCAATCCATCATCTTTCATATTATGTTTTTGGTACAGATAAAGGTATGAAATACTTAGCTCGTGAGTTTGAACTAATCAACAAGATATTGATGTAACGGGCGAGGAATAGAAAGAGCATTTCAAGTAATAATCAGTTGTTGACTTGACCTTTAATGGAAGTAAAGAAATATCTAAGTTACTTACATGATAAGAATACTGATAGAGTAGCAGTTGACCGCTATCAGTGACCTCAAACGTCCATGACAATAATAACAAGTCTTAATTAAAATTATTCACTTTTAAAATACATTCATACATACATAACGCCTGTATTCTCGAGTCAGGTTAGCCTATCGCCTAAAACATGCCTTACGCTATTTCCTTAGTAGCCTTTTACGACGTCCACGGAAGAAATGGAGAGGTGTTATTCTGAACCCAAAACTACACGGGAAAAAATCTAAAATACCAATAAATAATTAGCAATAATTATCTAGTAGGTATATTAACAAGAGCTCTTGATTACGTTACTGTAATAATTTACGATTAAAGTTCTTACATTAAACTAACAAATCAATTATGAGTTCCCCGTGTTACAATTACATTTCCATGTCTTCCGGGTATGTCGAAACATTAGATTGAGGAAATAGGTAAAGGCTATCTGTTACTATTACACTTCTTTTATACAACTTTACACCTAAAATTGTACTAAAAGCGGCTCCGGAATGTGAAAGAGTCATAGTTTTATTCCATAAACATAATAAAATATTGTTAGTTCCATGAATTTCCAATTTCACAAATACTCATATGTCCGTGAAGAAAACATTCCCAGAGTTTAAAAGTTACGTTTTGCATGACATGATAAATAAAACTACGAAGGCTGATTAAACAAAACAATTTTATTCCGTGTGGTGCCGGGTTAGAATAGCGCTACCCCCTTTCTTCCCGTGGGTGTCGTAAGAGTCGACTCTGGGAAAGGGTTAGTGTATTGTGGGCGATGGGCTAGCAACCTATCATTGCAATATCACTTTTAACCATCTGGTTACCCTGTAATTGCTAAACGTGGCACTGGATTTTTCAATTCATGTGCTCTGCCTACCCCTCTTGGGAATACAGGCGTGAGAATATGTATGTATGTGTAATTTTATTCCAAAAAGAAAACATTATAAAGCCACTAACAATACAAAATACAATACATGCATCTATCCCTTACCTCAAAATACTAATCGCAACATCAAAACCCCTTCAAACCTATTGAAAACCTTGAGATTATCGGAACATAATATGAGAGACGTTCCTGCCAACCCTTGTGATCCATTAATTATACAAATTCCATCCGTCAATGCTAAACTGACTGATTAAGTCATACCCTACTGAACTCGGTAATTCCACAAAATTAGACATTTACTCAAAATGGCAGAGCGTTGGCCATGATATTATAACATTTAATAACAAGTTACTTCAGTGAGTTTCAGCTCAACGTATTTAAAGTTATACTGGGGTTTCGTAGATGAAACTAAAAACGAAAAACCGGCCAAGTGGGAGTCAGACTCGCGCACGAAGGGTTCCGTATTTATTAGTATTAGTATGTACTCGTATTCTGAGAAATTAATAAATCGTAATAACACTAATCACTTGAAACACAGTATCTGCACGCGTATTCCCCAAAATAACATTAATATCTTACCCGAGGCAGCGGCAAGTGTTACCGTTACGACCTCTTTTCCAAAATGGCGCTTATGAGTTAATATTGCTGGTAATGGTAACGTACATTTTTTGTGTCATTTCAAATTTTAAAAACTCTTATGTATTAAAAAAGTACAAAATATAAATACGTCGCCACTGGATTTAATTTAAATGAACGTATCACGTGAGGTATGTTGTCAATTTAAGTTAACTTTTCGAACGATTTATAGTCATGAACAATACCTAAAAAAATACTATTTTCCCATATGAATTTAAAAAGTTTAACTGACGTGAATAGAAAATAAGTTTGTAACAAAATGCCAAAAGGGTTTTGTCCAACTCGTGACTCCAGGTTACGTTTTATGTTAATACATTAGTTATCAACTTATCATTCACACATGAAATAGAGTGCCTGGCGCACGTTGTTCATTAGCCACACGAGCAATAAGGCACGGACGAAACAAAACTACAGCCCTCTGATTGGTGGAATCCTGACAGTTGCCATTTTGATTGGCGAATTCTGTTGATTTGATGCTGCTGCATTTTTAACGCCTAATGACCTGCGGTCTGGTATTCCGAATATGTTCCGTGGATTTTGTAAGAGGCGAGTAAGGAAGTAGGTTAGCAACCTGTCACTATTACACCTCTTCCTGATGGAAACGAAGATTCGTAAATACTTAGTACATACCTACCTAAAATAATAAATCTCTAAAATTATTCTAAAAGCGATTGCGAAAAGTGATATAGTCGTGATATTTACATAATGAATGTGTGGGAATATGAAACAGGTTTTTATCAACCTTCACTTGTTTTACTTCATTTTCATTTAGGTAAAGCGGTTATATATGTATTTGTTCTTGTTTACCAATGTATCTGTCCCATAATTCTATCTGTCATTTCATCCAGACACGAAACTAATGAAACAACATATCGATGATAAAGATGCCCGTAATTAAACCTCATACACTAATCATCGCCAGACTTTTTCCCTGAAGCAAAAACAATTGGGCGAAGGCCGCAGAGCCCTAATGCCAAAAGTTTTCTATTGTCTGAAGTAATATTACGTTTCCGATGGGCGTTTCGCATGTGCGAAATAACAGATAATCATCCCATCATGATTTATTTTAATGGCTTCTTGTCTGTACTATCCGTAATAAGTATCTTCTAACTAGAAATCAAATTCAGTTAACGACTAAAATTAATTTGAAATCAGTATTTCAATTAATAAAAAAAACTTTTTTTTTTCATAATTGGCAATTTGATTTAATTTTAATTGCTGTTGAAATTCTAACAGCTAATTATCGCCATTCTAAAGACTGTTGATGTTTTAAAATCTTTACCTCGCACTTCTTCAAACTACTGACTGACTTTTAGCTGGATTGTGTCTATACTGATATTTGATTTAATAATATTGATTTGATTATTTGTATTGAATTTTAAACTAGGTACTGTAGCTTGATTAAAAATATCTATCACCGGTGAGAAGATGCAATATCCACGAAGACATAGGCTTTATTTTTGTGCCGTACGAAACCGCTTAAATATTGCACAATATACGTAATAGTTTAAGTTGTGGATGTTTTAACTCCCGAACGTTGATATGTATTCTTTTTCAAGTAACTGCTGGCTTGGTACGTAGACCACCAGTAATTTTTAGACAGTTAAGTATAATCTATCTCGCGCGCGTCTCGACTCGCGCCTACCCGGCCGACCTCTTATCTTAATAACATTACTTATTTTTGTACACACGAGAGGAATTTGTTGCTGCTAAGAATGAGTATTAACAAAATAACATTATCATGATTAACGTCTTACCTTATACGCATCGTTTTGATACTCACTGTCTAGTTCTATCAAACGGTACAAGACTACGAGAGAGTGATGACGACAGCCAAAGCGAAGCAAGTTGTAACTAGGCAATAAATACAAAAGCATAGAAACTAAAACAAAATTATTCAACAGTTCTATTTCATTCTCGCTTTACCTAAAGCGTAACATTAAATTTACAAGAACAATAAAACCTTAACCGTAAATCGCTTTTTTAAAAGGAACCAACAAAATAAATTTCCAAGCCCTGGCTTAAGTAGCTCAACTTTTCCCGCTACTCCGCGATTTTCTCAGAAACAAAGGGCAAATCTCAGTACATCCTTTTATTGTTGGAGTCCCGGGGTATGAATCGCACGAAAAATTTACGTATTCACAATTTGTCAGCAATTTTTCACTTGGATCAATGGGCATACAGAGCTTGCAGCGTGGCTTTAATCGTTTACAAATTTAGTAAGAAATTCAAAGAAATGAAATACTTACCTACTTTGAAACTTTAATTACACATACATACCTACAAGCAATCACGTCTGTATTCAAAACGGGGAAGGCAGAGCACACAAAACGCTACATAGACAAAACGACGACTATTTCACGACGGATATACCACTTCTAGCATAATATTTTTTAGGTTTTGAGGTGGCGGGTACAATAGTGATAGGTTGCTAGTCTGTCGCCTAAAATATACCTTAACCTATGTCCTTACTCGCCTCTTACGAAACCCACGGAAGAAATGGAGAGGTGTTATTCTAAACCCGACACCACACGGAAACTTAAATTTGAACGCGAAATTAAGTAAGTAATTGAAACATTTTTTTACGCAGGTATTAGAGAAGTTGCCGTGTGGTGTTGTGTTTAAAAAACACATTTCCATTTCTTCCCTGGATGTCGTAAGAGGTACTAAGGAAATAGGTTAAGGCACGATTTTGGCGACAGGCCAGCAACCCGTCACTATTGTACTTTTTAACTAAAAACCTAAAAAATATGCTAGAATAGGCACCGGTCAATCTGACACAAGCTCTGGAATCTCTATATAAGGATAATCCCTATATCAGATCGGCGATGTACTAAACAAAGCCCAAATTAGGAGTACCCGAAACCGTCGAGCGTGTATGACGAGAGTGATGAATGTGAGTGAAGCGAGAGGAGTATGTCAGAATAGATGCGAATGGCGCTCTGTTGTCTCTGCCTACCCCGCAGGGAATAAGGCGTGACGGTTATGTGTGTATAGTGTCAGGTTGGGTTGCTATTATTATGCTAGAATTGTAAATTTATCATGATATCGTGTAAAATACGAAGCTTTAAATTATCATGACTTTGACTACGTAGCGTTTCGTGTACTCTGCCTACCTTGTTTGGGAATACAGGCGTCTGGACACCAGAATATAGAAAATATAAATGTAATGAATCATGGACTAACCTACAACAGAACTCTTTTTAATACAGTGTGTTAGGAGATTATGAACTAACGTAACTCGGAATATAAAGGTACTGGGTTCGATACTTACATACATACATACAGTCACGCCTCTTTCCCACAAGGGCAGGCGGAGACCACTTTGTTCCACTTGCTACGATCCTGACAAACTTCTTTTGCTTCATCCACATTCATTAGTCTCTTCATACATGCTCGTCGATACCATTTATTTGGTCACGGAAGGTCCGTGCTAGGTCTTTCCCTCCCAACACACCCATTCATACTTCCCGTATCTGTTTAGTAAATCTTCTTTTATCCATCCTCTCTATATGGGTTCGATACTCGTTGTAGCATATATTTTTCTTTTTGAGATGGATGGATTGGCTGAACCATCTGGAACCCGCGCTAACGAGTCAGCTGCATGCTTCGATTCTTATTAGTCGTGGTTTCTTTCATGTTCTGTGTTCGATCCCCTTTCAATGGCGAAGAAAATCATTAATTAAGCTCAGAGCTGATAAAGAGAACTCTATTGCTTGAGGTTTTAAAAAGGGATCGATTTTTCATTTACGTAAACACAGAAAATTATTTCAGGCATTTGAATGAGAAAATTGTTTTATTAGAGTTCGTTTTCATTCGTAGAAATTGACTAAAAATTCCTAAGCTAAATTTAAAAACTTCGAAGTGGCATGATGCCCAAAATTCTGGCAGCTTTCCCCGTTTGAAGAGCTATGTTGATTCTTTGGGACAAGTAGCTGAAAGCCCGTTGGTTGCCTGTTTAAAAAAATATGACGCCGGGACCTATACAGCCCTATTAGTTTAAAGATTTTATATTTTTTCATATAACGTAATATTGGTAACTAGTGCATGTGTTGCTGGCCCGGGGCCAGACTGACGAGACCCGTAACCCGTGTACCTCGGTACCACTCTGCTATCAGAACAGGACATGATGGCGTGGGAACCTGCCTCCAACGCGTTGCCTTGGCTTTCGGATCAGTAATAATATGATGTTACTTGAATATATGTATTGTGTCCACATTTTGCACACTATGTTTTCTTTACTATTATTTTGTTTTCTTGTAACAAATTTAACTTTGTTAAAAATTGTACTTTGAAAAAATTATGTACTTCCTGCCAAGTTTCTTGCGTCGCATTCTTCTTGGCAATGATGATCTTTCTAAAGCGCTGGTAGACTCGAAAATGACGTGTAAAAGTGGTTCCTACGAGCCTATTTTATTTGCATAAATTAAGTTTTTTTTTTAATTTTGGGTCGTGATTCTTAATATTTAGATTCGGTGGCTTAAAAACTGTTTCTCGTCGTTGCTTGGAGACTTTAGAAAAAAAAAACTTCTCCTTTCATCGCCTAAAGGTATTCACATCTAAGTGCCTACATGTCCTTTGCATTAGAGCACGAGAGTCCCTTTCATGCCGTGTCATTACACTGTAGACAGATAAATGAAATTTCCGAAGCCTACAACTTCCAATCGAAAATAATTTATTACAGAAATTGCGACGCCACATTTTCTTTTAGGAAATCTGAGCGGAGAAATGGTTTGGAGAAAACGGGTGTCATTCTGCGTGAGCCTTTGATACTGTATTGGGAGACTAGAGTTTTCTTTTACAGATTCTGACGGCTTGTTAGATGTCCATAACGAGTAGCAATTTTTTTAAGTCATACATCATTGCACATAGCGTTGATAGTTGTTTATTTCTGCTTAAAATTTTTCTTCCGTGGATGTCGTGAGTGGCGAAAATTATATTAATATCAATACTCGAACATTGAAACAAAAACAAACATTCGAATTTTGAATATTTAATAATTTTAAACAAAAAAAACCGACTTCAAATTTGGGCTATACTGAAAGCATTTGTTTAATAATGAGGGTGACCTTCCATCACCAGCAGGCCTCACTAATTACTGAAATTATAATTTCCAGTCTGCAGGTGCATTCAGTATTGAAAGAATTATCCTTTAACTCCTAAGCATTAAAGAGTTGACCTTCCATCATCAGCTCAGTCATATTTTTTTACTGCCAGACGTAAATACTGGTGTAGCTTTGAAAAATGTACTAAAAACATTACCTGTGCCAATAAAATTTGAGGGTTGCCCTCGATTTCCCTCATATTCCATCATCAGATCAAGATATGCTGGCAATGGGACCACCTGGAAACTATACCCTTTCAAACAAAAAAAGAATTTTTCAAATCGGTCCAGGCGTCTTCGAGTAATCAGCGAACATACATAAAAAAAAATAATGATAAAAAAAATAAAAAAATATAAATATCCCGACGAATTGAGAACCTCCTCCTTTTTTTGAAGTCGGTTAAAAATAGACGATGATTGAAAGCAAAAAACAGATTATTTTAAATTTGGAACATGCGGTCGGCGCGCCTGGCGGTGCAAGCCCGTAGTGTCGATGCGCAAATGTTTATGTATTTTTTCCATTTTGCCACAATTTCAGCCGTTTTTGTACGTCGTATAAATGCTATATTTGCGTTTTTTTTAATAATCTAATGAAGATAAAGATAAAGTAATGTTTGCGCATGAAATTGGGCTTTAAAATACTCGTGAGTCTTTATGAAGTTAATTTTTCAGGCACTTTTCTTAAACTACACTCTTTTATTAAGCAACGCAGTCACATAAACATGCAGCATACCGTCTGGTGTCAGGTTTAGAATAGCACCTCTCCATATCTTTCGTGGATGTTATACGAAGCGACTGAGGAAAAAGCAAACTCACTAATATTTCTGCGAACTCAAAACCTGAAAAAAACTATGCTAAAAGTGGCCACGAATCACGAAAAGTCATGGTTTTGTCTACGTAACGTTTACTGTGCTCTTTTTACCCCATTCGGGAACACAAGAATGATGCATGTATGTTGTGTAGTCCCTTAAATAACAAATTTTCATTCCACATACATACTCATCACATTCAACAGAAACTTGAGTTTACTCCTCACTGGCTCGGAACGAGTTGAGGCATGTTGTAAATAGCTGGATCCAATTTCTGGGGAGACGCCTGAAGCTAACCTAGTTAGTGCTCATTGGAGCGAGCTGAAAGAAATGCTTAATAGTTTTAAACGATTTGTCAGTGGCTAATGAACGAGGGTCTCGGAATTTATGTTAAGACTCGTTGCTCGGAAATTTTCGGAAATATCTTATGCAGTTTACCTTAAAAGAATTAAAGACTACATTCTATGGACTTATGGACTTCGTAGTGCCGCTTCGTAGTGCGTAAGTGCCATCGCGTTGATGGAGTTTCGTTAATCGGACGAATTTATACCTAAAAATTCCAACTTTTCTCTGTTTCGGTATATGTGAGTGGAGAATAAAGGTAGTAGAGAAAACTCCTGTATTCCTGAATGGGGCAAGGAAAACACAGAAAACGCTTCTACGTCAACAAAACCATTTTCACTGTAGCATATTTTATTTAGGTTTTAGTTGGCAGGTATAGTAATTACAGGTTGTTAGCCTGTCACCCAAAGTATACCTTATACTATTTTCTTAGTCTCCTCTTAAGACATCCAGGGAAGAAATAGAGAGATGTCACTCTAAATCCGACTTGTGTGATTTTTTACAGTTTTTGGTATGGAACCCTTCGCGAGCGAATCCGACCCGTTTTTTACCAATTGTTAAAGTGGCCAATGGTTGCAAACTAGTTTGAATCACACCGACGGATTCGCATAAACACAAAGTAGTATAACCGTCTCGAGCGAGCAAAGAAACCTCGGTTTACACATCGTATCTAGCACGGCTCTGTATGTAAATCTGATTGAGTACGCTTTGTTTCTTTATGGGGGGGTATTGTACGCCGCAGAAGCCGCCATCTATCTATATGATAATCGGACAATCACTCCGAACTATTTGTATGAAAATTTTCAAAGTGCATTGACTGTATTGTGCCTGAGACTCAGGTATTCAAGTATTCAAATCTCTATTGCATAGTTTTCACACTTTTTAGCGTAAAAGTTGTGCATGAAATACTTTTAGCCCGTTGGGGCGTAATAAGTTTGGAAAATTCTTACTTAAAAAGGTTACTTTTTAAAATATTCAACGTAATAACTATTAGTATGTACCTATGTACGTATTTTCAGAGGTACAGAGACATTACTTAAGAGCACAACCTATTCTTCTTTTACGTAATAAAATCATTTAATTTAATGCCTTAGTGATATTTTTTGGTATTCGAATAATTGTATTGGTACGCATCAGACTATGTGTCGCCTTACATTTTATTGTGCTCTTACATGTGCCGTGTTCTTGCATGTATTTGTCGACGAAGTTAATAACTGTGAACATGCATAGTTAGTTGGTTACAATATGTATTGTAATTGTAGAGAACTGTAAAAGTTTTGTTTTTATAAGCTACCTTAATTTGTTGTTGTTTTTCTTTGACGGAATCTTTCTTCCTAACCTAACACTAAAGCTACCTGATTTGATGAAAGTTTTGTAGTATTATGTAATTTTAGTGGCTGTTGTCTACAATTCCGTCAGCGTAAAGTTTTTATCGCAATCTCGCGGAATCTAATATGTGTTTTCCAGGATAAAAAGTATCCTAAGCGTTAATCCAGGATGCCAACTTATTGCGAAGGTAACAAATTTCATCATACTTGTTCCCGCCTTTAGGGCGTGATTTGATTAGGTAAGAAACGTACTCACAAATATTTGCATTTATAATATTAGTGTGATTAGTGTGATGTGATGTGATTAGTGAGATTTACAAACAATTGAATGTTGAAATCAGAAACAAAAATTGGAACCAACAACACGCGAGTTGGAAAAACTGAAAAGATTTAATCGCACCAGCAAATAGTGAACTTCAAAATACATTAGGCGAAGTTGTCCTTTCCAAAGTACACTTTACTTTTATTATACACAAACTACTATTGTTGAAACTGCGAATGTCTGCGAAAGCAGTGCTCTGCAAACTGAGAACTTCGTTTTGTGGAAGGAGTACACCTGTGCCTTGTCACGACGAAAGATTACAGCCTCTGCTGCAAACGGTATTAGTGAAGTATTTTCGATATAAGGAAATATAAATCGCTAAATTTGTTTGTGAATCATGTGGTTTCAAAAGTGGTCGTAGTTTGCTATAGGTGCATTTTAAAATTAATAGTTGCAAATGTGAGTTCACAGACTAGCCACTTTTGGTGGTGGTATTCAACAAGTAATCGGTTAAAGAAAAATATAGATAATTCGAGTCTTATATCGAGTTTAGTTCGACGTGTTTTGGGGTAGTCCGAAGCCCTTCATCAAGGAGCCGTGGCGGCTGTTGCGTGCAAATTACTCGTCTTGGATGAAACTAATAATAATATAAGGTCTAAAAATAATAAGGCTAAAAGATCTTCCTTTAATAGCTCTTTTGTAGGCCAATAGCTCTTCCATGTACTTTGAACCCGTCTTTCAATTTCTTAATAATAATAAATAATAAACTACACATAAGCCTAAGGTAAACGTAACCTATATACTCACGTTTGTCAATAAAGGTGTACGTCCCAATGAACCCCGTAGCGTTGTTCTGCTTGACTCCTGTGTGGAACTCCAACACCAGGGCTGGTCCAGGGGAGTACAGGGCTGGTGGGGCATCAGCCCTGCTTCCACACAGTTCCCGAGCCCAAGCGGACCGCTCGCTGACAGCACCAGGGGGGCCAGGACCTTGCACTTCCCAGTAGACCTTGAGGTAGTCACCTCGGATGCAGCTGTAACAAATGAAAACTGTGAGTGATATTTTGTGGGCTTTTTGGTTCAACAACAAAATCACGCCTGTTTCCCCTAAGAGAGTAGAAAGAGCTGAAAAAATGTGACAGATACAAAACCATGACGGTTTCACGTTTCGTCGCTACTAGCTTAATTTTAGGTTTAAAAAAAGATACAGACAGTTTTAGTTCTAAAGTCAGCAAAGCAGAGTAGGCTGAAAATCCTCATCTTTATAAGTCAATTCAGATAGTTTTTGAAAAAACAAGAAACAACAAAAGTACTGCTCCAGATAGATAACTGGAAAGTTGATCTTAATAAAAAGAAGAACTAAGATGGAAAAGGTGGTTTAAGTTTTGTTTAATGTGTATCAAAGTTTCTCACATATTCGAATGTTTTTTTAGGATGTCTAACAACTTCTAAGTGTTTGTCGATTCAAAAGTATTTGACCTGAATTTTCAATTGGCCTAGTACTCTAAGTACTCGTATTTCTAGTAAAAGGCGAGTTGAAGTCGGAAATTCTAATTGGTTGTCGATAGTTAGCTCGGATCCTATATTAATTAGGTCATGATGAAAAGGCGCTCCAAGTTCGAGCATACAGTTGAACTGCGGGGAGTTCTGACTAGGACCTTTAATGACTCTGAAAGACTTGTCAAAACTAGTTTTGGCTTTCATAAATCACGCGTTTATAAATCTTCTGTCATTTAAAGGAACGTATTCGAAAGATAAAGAAAAGGTCGTGACGTTATAAGACAACTGCCTTAACCTACGGACATCTTTTTTGGATTCTGGAATCAAGAATTAGTGAAGTATGATTAGTGATTACTGTTTAGTCACATTAGCCGGTGGCATAACGAGAGTAAGTGGGTTGGCAGGGATCCGTAGACATCTACAAAACCTTTCTGGTACTCAACATTGCTTTTATAGTAGTATCTAAGTTATGCTTCGAATAACCTTTAGGTAGGTACATAAAATAAAAATGTTACCTCAGATTGGCTGTACAGTACTGTTGGTAATGTAAGTACCTATTAGCTCTTAGTTCAAAATGCGTTTGAGTGTATATGATTTAAAGTTTGTTAGTACCTAAATAGTCCATGTTGTCATTTTGGTGATTTCCGATACCAAGATTCAATTTTCCTGAAGTTTTCCTCACATATAATTTGCCAAACGCTTTATAAGCTTTTAGGATAACTCACTTTTTATCAGCAATTTCATTTTTATCATGTAAGCGAACTAGCAGTAAAATATCAAAGCACGCTTTCAATGGACCGTATACCGCTCCTACTAAACGTGCAATTTTCCCACGTGAAATTCACATGAACAAAAACGCTTTTAAGCTTATCTGGCTATCAATGTCAAAGAGTTCATTAAAAAGACACGATAAATTGCGAAATTTCCTTCCAAAGGGTTTTAAAGTAGCGAGCGTTAAAACAGCGGAGCATTAGTGTCACTTCAGAATGGTTTATTGAAACACGGCTTGTGCTGAAAGATGTTATACTGTCTCAATTTTATGAAATAATGTCTCGAACGATGTTTTATGACACTAATATTTTCAAAGGAACAAGCCTTAGCGTAACAAAGTTAAATATTATCCGGCAGCTCGCGAATAGATGGTGGAAATTGAAAAATAATAGGGGAAGTGTCTCGACTCGTCGGATGTTTGTGTTTATTTTGTAGTAAGACACAGTGTAAGCGGAACTTTTTGTTAGTCAAGATTTTGTTACGAAAAGGATTGTCCTACAGGTTGAGATTGAAAATAATACCTATAGCTATTCAAAGTTATTTAAAATCACCTGAATACGTGTAGTTTTTGAAGTTTACGGTAACCATACTTTGCTGCTAGGTATTTGAAAATACTATACATTGCCAAAATTGTTCTTGTTTCGTAATCACGTATAACAAAATTTAAGAATAAATCTACAATGACAGTTTGCCGCCTGTCGCCTAAAGCATACCTTAACCTATTTTCTGAAGCCGCTTTTTACGGCAGTCCCGAAAAATTTTAGAGGATAAAATTCTCAAGGGTGAAATACTTATTATGTCTGGGTATCATTTTAAGTGTTCTGCCAACTGTATCTGAGAAAACATACGAGATGATTGCGTGTATGCATAATTATACTACCTAAAAACATTAGCCTATCTAGAGACGTCCTTATCCTACATTCCAGAAAGTCTCAGTAACACACACAGGACACGGGTAATATTTAAGCATTGTCTTTTTGACTACATTGGCGGCTATATTTACACAACATAATACTGCCACCTTATTATGACATTCGCCCTCGTTGTGCTCAAATAAAATAACATAACTTTTTCTCACAAGATAGCTCCGGATCGTAAAGCGAACAAATAAGACCAATAAAACGGCTAATCGACCCCTGCAGAATGTCCTGCCGGAAATGCTTATTTTATGATCGCCGACTGTACTTAATCTTTGCGCTTATTTCATGATGATGACCTTATGAAATAATGAATTACGTTAAGACTTGAGCTACTTTACGGATTGTAAAATGTGTCATGCCCTAATTTTTCTTCGTGATTTCATTCTCCCAATAAAATCTCCGATAATTTTTAGGTATCTCCCTACGTTTAGAAGTATAGTAAATTTCTGTTGACGTTTTCGCTGTGACACGAAATATATCCATATAAGTGTATTTTTCCGCGGGACTGCAACTAGTTTGCAACCATTGAGGTACTTTAACAGTTGTTAATAATAAATAGATAAGCAAATTTTCTGAAACGGAGTACAATTTCTCAGCAAATATATTTTTTTTAAAACAATAAGGACATTCTTAATTAAAAAAAATATACCCCTGTGGTGGTCATATTTTAAACTCGACACCACGCAGCACAAAGACAACAAGGGGAGGTTAAAAGAGGTTCAAATTATGACAAATCGAGCCACAGCTCAGCATTCACCATGCAGGTGAATTCATATTCAATGATAGCCTGAATAATTTATGGAAATGGGTAGTTAACTGTCATTTGAGGGTGACAAATGCGCATCATTTTCATGGCAGCGCTGTAATGGGAACTAGTAATTATGTAAAACAGTTTCCTGTTTGTGCTTTTTGCCGTTAACCCCCAAAAAGAGGGGGCTGTGAGTTTGGGTCTCGTATTTTGAATTATGGGTACGCGTTAGAGCGCGGTCTCTTTGAAACGTGACACTGTTTTTAAACTGGAAAAATGTTGATTTAGGTGTAAATTTGCGGAAGTTCTTAATGATAAATCCATACATAATATCACGGCTATATTTTCAAATGAAGTATGCAGAGTACACGAAACTTTACATACCTGGTCTAAACAGGAACTATTTTACATTTATAGCCAGTCTAAGGTTTTAAATGAGATAAAAGAGGTATTGTATTCGTAGTGACAGAAGCTTGTTGCTTAAAACATACTTCACTTAATTCCTTGGTCGCCTCTTGCGATGTCTATTTAAGAAATGGAGAGGTTGTCGTTCTATACCCGACACCATTTTATTTTGTTTATCCGTGAGTTCACGATAGTTAAGTGTTAACAGAAAACTCTTCAATTGCTAGTCGGACTTGTACTACGTGGATGGTATTATTTAGCACCCTCGCCTGTAGAATCCAAAAAATCTGGGTAGACACATCGAAGAAAATACCAAACAATGTTAAAAAACGCGATATAAAAACGTAGTATCAAGATACCTCACGTCTGTGATTCAACCAATCACAACCAGCAAAGGCGCGCATTGGCACTGACAGGCCATTTTTAAGGAGCATCCTTACGGAACTCGGTTGGACAGGTGACAAGTTTCCTGCGTATCTTAGGGGTAAGTGTTACGCTTAAGGGCACCCCCTGTATGTCGGGTAAATTGGCTCCTTTCAGTCCCGCTCATTAAAATATGAAACGGAGGTATTTTCTCGGTTCGATACTGAAACGGTGCGATCGTAGTTATTTATACACAAACGCAAGTTTTCGTTGTACAATAAAACGTAACATCTGAAGGCACGAAAACATTTTGGCGGCCTTTTTGATGTCGACAGCCGCAGCCGTCGATAAACAAAAGCATAATGTTAGAAACATTTGCTATACGCTTTGGCAAACTACGCAACTAGCTTTGGGAACAAACAAAGAAACACAACGTATTTTCTTTCACCTTTTTCGTACAAAACCTTTGATAGGACAGTTCAAACATTCGAAATACACCTGACCCTTATTTGTAGTGCAAATAAGGGTAAAAAACTAGAGAGAAAACAACCTGATGCCGTCTAAAAATACGTATAAAAAGCAGATTTTGGCTCCCGTCTCGTGTCCGCTTGACCTACTTGCCACTTCACGTAGATACGCTCTATTAGAGGATCGGTTTCGCGCGCGCACGTGACTCCCGACCTATTAGTCGCCAGACTGCTATCCACGGACAGATTTACCAACCCTACGTCGAAATTCAACCATTTCTTTGTGAGCTGTGAGCAGATGCGAAACTAGGAAGTTATAAAGGTATAAAGCGGATTCTCAAGTTGAGGAGTTCATTTTTACTTAGTTAAGTGGATATTGCCGTATGTTTATTGCAGATTTTATTTCTCTGACAAATAAAATCAAACAATTGTCTGAACAGAAATAAATCACAAAGTGCCAAACCAATGCAAGATTCAGTTAATCATTTTGTAATTGTTAAAAAAGTTGAACAGTTTCGAGTTTAATAATAAAAATGTACACACTGGTTGGACACACGCCTCCTTTCAGTATGACACGGTTTGGGCTGTAGTTCCTACGCCGATCACAGATTGGAAGCTTTATACACAACATTGTATTACGATGTTTAGTTTTACTTTACCTTGTGGTAAATATCAAATTTGATTTAGCACATACCTAAATACCGAAAAATCACTATTGTGAGCCTAGGGCTCGAACCCACAAGTCAATGAATGAGAGGCCGCTGGTACTCAAGTATATTTGGCCATTTTAGTAACACACAGGGGTAGAAAATATGTTTAATGATAATAGACATTGGCCAAAGAACTAAACGACATCATAGAACAAAGTAGCGGAGAAAAGGTCCGAGTGGTGACTACGAATCGAAAGACACAGTGTTGGCAATCTTCCCACTAAAGAGAACGACGATATCGTGAGAGTTGGGAGTAGCTGATGGATGCAAGTGGAGAGTTGTCATTAATTGACGCTAAAAAGGGCAAGTTCCGGCAGATGATGATGAGAAATTAATGTTTACTAAGTATAAAGACCGTGGACGATTCCATGGTCCTACAACCATGTTGTGTGGAACCCTCGATCACAAAGCCCAAAGTCAAATGTTCGACTATTTGCAAAGCGACGCAGTGTGAATCGCAAATCACAGGTCGATGGGTCCCGATTCGGTATCGGTCCCTATCATGCAATTAGATTGTCTCCGTTGGTGATTGTAAAATGCAGAACATTGATATCAAATTGTGAGGGAGCTCGACATTAAAATTTGTCATGGTTCTGAACACAAAGTCACGAATTTTAATCCGTTTCCAGAACTATTGTTAATTTTCACTCTCAGTTTAGGCTTAGGTATTCTATATAAATGCTATCGAAGTTTCGTTAATCGGGCAAATGTACAAGTACCAGCTTTCTGTTTTCACACTTCGATCCCCAGGCATAACATCTGCCTGGAGAGACATCTCTCTATTGGAGTCTTTCCCACAGACACATTAATCGGTTAAACAGTTACTTACTCATTTTGCTCTTTTAATGTTGCGATATCTGATTGCTATATCAATGCGCCAATCACTTTATCAAATTAATAGGATTGACTATTTGACTTGGAAAGACTGACGTTGCTTATTTACCTTTGCCATCGTTACGATCTAGCTCCAATAAACTTGAAGTTGGAGTCATTCGACGACGAAACTTTACGTGTTTTACAGAAAAACTAGAAAGTAAAAAAAAAAAACAGCTAGTTCAGGTTGAAAACTACAGCGTATGCGACTTTGTAAAGGAAGTTGTAAAAAAATCTGAACACACAAATTCTTGGTCTACGATTTGAGGTTTCCTCGCGTCTTATCAATTTATGTCTTGCCATTTGCAAATTAAACATTTTTTGTATAAATTTACATTATGGTTTTCAGACGCTAGAAAGTCCATTCTGATACATTTTCTAAGGTTGTTACACGTTCATTCATTGTATTCATTAAATTCGAGTAAGCTTATTATAGCACAGTAACGTTTGTAGTGGTAGGTATAGTCTACCTCACGCTCGTATATCTACCTACTCGCGTCTTGCTGTGATTTGCCGCCAGTTCCTTTAAAACTGTACTATTAAGTACTTAATTATTTCTAATTGAATTCATTACATACCTTGTATCGCTTTCTGAGTCACTATCACTGACACTACTGAAATATTTTATCTAATCTATTTTAGTGTTTTAATTGTTTTTTATTATAGCACTTTTTATTGAAATTTTATTTTACGAATTTTTATCATGAATCGACATAATTGTGTGATTTCATTGTCATTATTGCCATTATCTTGTTAAATAAAAAAAATACAATACTGTCATTTTTTCTTTTGTGGCTGACATTATGAAGCTTGAAACTTCTGAATGTTGGTTACGTTGTCAGTGATACGGAATAGGGCAGTAGCTTTGGCTTGCGAATGCCACAGCGGAGGTTTTCATTGGGCAACGCGTGTAAACTGTGTTGTTTATACAATCGACTCCAGCGTTTAGCGGGAACTACCTAAACGAATTTCAAACTCAGCTAGGTTCAATCGGGCGATACGTGGCAAAATGGCATCCCATACGCGGAGACGTATTAGGTAAAAGTGCATAATACGAGCTTTTTTAATTATATTCATGTAATAATCTCCATTTACACGTTCAGACGCTATAATCAAATTGCCTATTAGTAACCTAAATCGGTATCCAGTGGTAGCATTAAAATTTCGATCATTTTAAAAACAAAATAATGGTTAAAAGAAGGAACAAAATTGTTTTTAAATTCGGAATGCGCGTTTCAGTGTGGGCTTGTAACGTTGATGTGCAATTGTTTGTAACATTAAATTTACTCACATTTTAGATGTTCATTGTACTACAAATTGTACTTCGCATCAAATTAAATTTCGCGCACGATTTTGCAGCCATGAAAAATGACACTTTTTGAGCAACTGTATTATCAAGGGTCAATATTTTATTTTCATTCATTAGAAGTGCATGATAAGGACAATTAAAAACCTCCACAGTTCAAGTATTACGACCGAGAAGCCTTGCTAACAAGCAATTTGCAAGGGACCAAGTATGAAGAAAGGAGTCTCATTATATTTTTCTATCATAACACTGTCTTGTTATAAAATGTATCTGCAATACAACATCCCTTGCAATTTGAGTCATTTGCTTGGTACCGGATATCGATATCGACCAATTATAACCTTTGATCGTTGATTCTCTTTTGTATGGGCATTTGCGATTGATCCTCTAATTAGTTGCCATGGTTACGAAAGAGCGAAATATTTCGACAGGTCCACATGATGTTTTCAAGAGAGTGACTAAATGAAGTTTCGGAAAATTTAGCACCTGGTAGACACCAGGAGACGTGTGACGGTGAGGTGACACAGACGTGTGTGTCGAGTTTAATAACACTGCTTTAATTCCATTTCTTTGGCAGGTGTCGTAAGAGGTGACTAAAGAGAAAAGGTTGAGGTGTGTGTGTGCGTGCATGCGTTTGTGCAGTTTCCATGGGCCACAAGCTAATTCTAAATAGGGAAATGCGCGACAAAAGCTACATAAACGCTATACTTAACACAGGCGAGCTACTTAACATATCTGTCGTCGCTATTGCTATCGTAAGCCAATGCATAATTAATGGAGCATCGTTACTCGCTGCAACTGCGGATGCAATAGTCCAGTACCCACTGTGTAATATTTCTAAGTCTATTCTCAGGATGAAATGTGTGTATACAGGGTGACACAGAAGACGTAATACAAAACCATTTATTTATAGAAGTTACCTTAATACTTAAAGATCCCACCATGTCCCGTATTGTTTAACTAATTGGAAGTATCGTTTTTCATTTTTTTAATTAGTCCTGTTATTTTCTGCTCCTCATGGTTACCCTAACACAACTTGTTAAGTGTAAAAAGTTTGAAATCAGTTTCATAGTAAATACTCTTTTATCTTTGCCGGTAATTGATGAATAAAACACATTCTGACACGGTGACGTTACTTGTCATAACAAACATCTCGAATTGATTTCTAGTTTTTATGAGTTTCTCTCCCAAAAATGTATCGAATTGAATAAGTTCAAGTTTAGTGTTATGTTACGATGTCTTTTGCCTATCCGTACACCCATATTAAGCTGTTGGACATGGTGGCACTTTATTTTAGGTCATCGATCACGGTGCAAACACAAACCCTGTTTCGCCTAAGATACCCCGAGTCTCCAACTCCAACCCGGCTGTTATAAACTCTACAGTCCAAAATTTGAGGAGTTTTGGTCAATTTAGAGTTCCAGTACATACTCAAAGTAGAGAAAACTACGATATTCAGACGCTATCAGAACGAGAGCACTCAGGTATTTGCAACGTTACCACAGAATAGATAATAGTACAAGTACAGAAGCCTCACTGCTTTGATTTTCACAAATGCCGCCTCTATCTATCAGATTTATGTTGTTTGTAATATTTAAGCCAAAGATACATTAGGCGACATTTGTTGCGTTACATTTGTCGTGCGACATGTCGAGCTATGTAGCGCGACGTCGCCGGACATCGCTCGACATGTCGCGCGACACGTGTATATACCTACGCGGATATAAGTCGCGCGACATGTCAAGCGATGTCGCCTAATGTATCTTTAGCTATACCTACTTAGCGGTTACACTTTTATTTATTCTATGACGCGGGGTCGAAAATAATAATTTATATTTTTCATTTTCCCGACAATCGACTGCAATACAGAATATTTTGGATTCATTTTGCTAATTAAAATATGACACGCGTTTGCGATGTAAACTGAATCGCGCTGCGTAAAAAAAGAGGCGCGCGTGCGCCGCGGGTCAGTGCGCGGCAACCACTGATTAGGCCTCATCGATGAGGCCGCCGATATGTACTTGTAGCTCGGCGGCGGAACGGCGGAGTGACACCCCCCTGACGTTACCCAGAAGCCAGCACTAGAAAAGCGGCATCACGATTTGGGACAACTCTATTTGGCGTCTGCTAAACACCGAAGGATTTCATCACTTTTATTTCTAAAGGGTGGACGACATCGTTTTAGCAGATACCCCAGAAGGGTGCAATTTTGCCAGTGGTTGCTATCAAACCTACACCAGAATATTTTGTGGACAGATGAAGCCACTTTTAGCAGGCTAGGTTTGTTAAAATAAATATCCACAACGAGCATTGGTAGTCCGACGTAAATCCTCATCTGCTGAGATTATTTTCAAACTCGCTTTTCGTTAAATGTTTGGGCGGGAATCCTCAACGATTGTGTCATAGAGCCATATTTTATTACTTACCCTAAACTGAACCAAGTACAAAGACCTGCTAAGAAATGTACTACCAACTCTACTGCAAGAAATTCCACATCATAACATAGAAAACATGTATTTTCAACAAAACGGGGCTCCAGCTCACTTTTCTTTGCGGGTTCGTGTCTATCTCTGAACCAACAGTTTCCTGACCGCTGGATTGGACGCGGTGGTCCAGTCGCGTGGCCGCCCCGTAGCGTAGTTTTTTGTGAAGTGACATCAAAAGGCGTATAAATTTACCAACGAGGATACAACACCATCATGCAAGAACTCCGTGAAAAAATAATACAATCTTTAGATGCCGTCGTAGAAAACGAGTTTGTACTCGGTAGACTGAAGTCGAATCTAAGACGACGTGCAGACTTGTGGTGCCGAGAGGGTGGTGATCATATCGAGCACCTGTTTACGTACATTTAAGAACTTTACACAATTTTATTATGTAGTTTAAAAATAAAATTTAAAAACAACTCAACTTGGCTTATTATTCGAATGAATGCATTATTAGAACTTGCTGAAAGCACCTAGTATCGCAATTATTATTACCTGACACTGAGTGCCGAGATAAAATTATTTTACAAGTTGATATGACAGCTAATCACTTGCTGTAGGGTGTCCATAATTCAAGATTTAAATTTTTACTTTTGTTAGAAATTTAATAAAAGTTAAGCAAGGCCAATCTTAATAATTCACTAATCGCATTACATTATTTTTCAACAACTGAGTCGGATAAGCTGGTTTTGTATCACGTCTTCTGTGTCACCCTGTATAATAACTCACGGCTTAAATTTACGTTTAAATAATCACCAGTAATAGTGGTTTTGACTATTTAACCTTTTATGTGATCTGCCTACCTCACACCTACGTTAGTAACAAATTGCATAAAAAATAACAATTTGACAGAATATAGTCGCTAATTTTTACACTCGTTTTTTGACTAGTACAGATAATAAGAACCAATAATATAAACAGTGACAATATATTATGAGATTTTGATACTTACTAACTTAATCATTCTTTATTGATTAAATTTGACAGTTAAGTAACAGGAAATCAAATACATGTCACATTACAAAATAAAACAAAATACATTGTTACTCGTAGTTATGTCATTATCTTAAATATTTCATTGTTAGTTTGTTCTTTAATAATATTTAGAGTAGACCTTTACAAGCTATTTCACAAATCCACCTAACTTTTTAATAAAAATACTAATCACTCTCAAAAGCGATATTATTCACGTAACGTTCAGTTCCATGACGTTTTCCAACTAGCAAACACTGTGGCACAGCGATAAGAATAGAAATGGAGCCTTAGAAGATAATAAATATATTTACTCAGCTAGAACCAAGAAAGTGGCACAGCGCCTGACAGAGTTAGCGGCGAGTGCGTGATACACATACTGCAAGTGGGTTTACTTGCAATATTTTCTATTTCTTTGTAAGTTCCATGTTACGTCGTTAAACAAAATTGTTTCCCCGTGTGGTGTCGGGTTTAGAATAAAACCAGATGTAGATGTAGTCAACCTTATTGTTACTAATTGATATAATTGTACTAATTGTATAATTTTTTTAACTAACTACTTTTAGTTCATTGATTCATAACAATAAAGCAATGGCAACACGTTTGTTTACATTTTTGATCTCTAATTCGATCGCAGATTTTACGAAACATGACATACAAACACATACTATCAGTGCAAAGCTCAATATTCATAAGTGAATAGGTTCTCACACAAAAGCAAAATCCTTCAATCAGAGCTATTCACGAAGGAAATCTCGCAGTGTCGTAGTGCAGTAAATTTTAAAATCCCAGATTGGATTTGACTTTAGTTCGGGTTTTATAACTGTAAAACCAGGATTCCAAATAAAGTATTTATGACCCGTAGAAATAGTCGACTTTTAGAATGTTCTTTTATCTGTCTGTAGAGAATAGAGATCAACACGTATTATTCTTCTATTCCATTGAGAAAACAGTTGCCAGCAAACATTTTTACACAATCGTCACCAATTTGGACGGTGAATTGGTTTGTATTATTGTACTGTACTCGTCTCACACCTCAAGAAATATTATGTTTATCGCAAATGATGTAACCATATTTGTTGGTACGTATATGCCAATCCTATTCAATATTATATTCTATTTGTCGCATACCCAGTCACGCCATCTCGCGGCTGAAGTTTGAACTACGCATTCAGTGTTGAGTCTACGTGATTTTCTACAAACTAATGGAGTTATAGCGCCATCTATCGGTTTACGGCTGTACTTGTCAGTGTTGATTG
>BHDV01067072.1:104951-145883 GCA_005406045.1 Adoxophyes honmai
TCATGGGGGGCTCCGCCCCCCCTTCCCCCCTTTAGCCTACTTGCTGCCTAAGTTGCTGCCTTTATGGTGTGTACTTGTGTATGAAATTAACTTAATAATCATAAATTAATTATAGGAAATATGCATTATATTATGAATATGTTATATGAAATATGCATTATACCAATAATATGTTATATGAAATATTATTCGATCAAATGATCATTATGTGAAATAATAATTATGTTATATTTAAATATATCAAATGTTGTTATTTGATTCAATAATTATATGAAAGGGCGTTATATCGACTAATGTTATATGAAATATTTTTATAGCGGTCGTTACGCACCCGTTACGACATCCACAGAAGAAAAAAAGTAGTTATTCTAGACCCGACACCACACTGTTCTGTCGTAAATTAGACTATAAGAATATCCCGTCCCAAGTGATTGATCTGCAATCGAATCAGTGCCTTTGGTCCAGTGGGATCACTCCATCAATCACAATGACCATCTATCGTCACGCGTTCACTTGACACTTTGCTTTTTTATCCAAATGTGGGCAAGGATATTGCAAGAAAGCTCATTATTTTCTGGACAATAGGGCGTATGGGCGTTGCAATATTCTATTAGTTTTCTGTTTTTTATACTGAGTTTCTCGAGACTTAACACGCCTGTATTCCCAAAAATGGGGAGGCAAAACATGAAACGTGACATGATAAAACTATGCAATCAGGCGACTAAGGAAATAGGTCAAGGTATATTTTAGGCGACATGCTAGCAACTTGTCACTATTATACCTGCCAACTCAAAACCTGAAAAAAAAAATGCTCGAAGTGGCCACGAAACATGAAATAATCTTGGTTTTGTCTCAGCAGACTTTCTTGTGTTCTGCCTACTCCATTTGGGAATACAGGCGTGATGTATGTATTTACATATTATGCAATTTTTTTGGTGTAAAATTGGATGACTTTTGGTTTAACTAAAAAAAAAACGATCTACCCACCTACCCACGCTAAACATCGGCTGTGTATTCTAAAAGGATTAAATATAATTAAAGTGCATAAATTGTGTAAAATTAAACAATATCAATAGTTTTCACGTTCATCCAACTCGTGAAAAGTAAAAGTTACAAAGAAGCAGTAAAATTTGGACAAAAATCGATATAATGAGTGTGGACTTGTGAAACCAGTGTTCTACATAATAAAGTGGATGTATTTGCGAACTGACTACCGAAGAGTGGCATTTATACAGCAGCCATTGACAATTGTTGTGATAAATTTGAGAAAATAATAAAATCTATAAGATCATAACCTAAACCCGAAAATCAAAGTCACTATCGTAAAAAAAAAACATCTTCGATAGAAAAACGCCATCTAGTATCGATCGGAAGAACTTTTATAACTTTTATATCATATCATCACCTTACTGGGAAAAGTCATTATTGACATTGATTGATATCGACAAAACTAATTAGTTGTTTACTGTACTCATAGAGGACACCACCTGTATGTAAACAAAGATTATTTTAGAACCAACATTTCCTTTGCCATCTCAGAGAAACTATAACAATGGAAGAAATAATGGTAACACTTCGCGTAATCCAAAAAGAACTGGAAGAACAGAGAAAAACAATAAAGGAAAATGGGATAGAAGTTGCAAAAACGGTTACGGATAACGTGAATTTAATTCTAGACGAAAAACTAAATCACCTGCAACAAGAATACACAACCTTAAAAGAGAAATGCGATAGATATGAACAAAGACTATACATATTAGAGAAGCAAGCAAGAAACCGAAATGTTGTATTTTTTGGCATCCACTCATCATTCCCACTATTCTTACCCCGATTTAGAAAGAGAAATCATCAGTTTTCTATCAAGATATCTGGACATACAATTAGGTTGTAACGATATTCAAGAAATCAAGAAGATAGGAAAAAAATCCGAAAAACCAAGGCCCATTGTGGTGACACTGACCACCGTCAGCAAAAAAATTGAAATTTTCAAACAAAAGAAACTTTTAAAAGATACGAATTACTATATGATGGAAGACTATCCAAAACTAGTTTTGGAGAAAAGGAAAATGCTACAAGAACAAATTAAAATCGAAAAAGAGAAAGGCAACAAAGCAATAATAAAATATGACAAATTAGTTATTATTGAAAATCAAGAAATTGATAATGCAGCAGGAAAAAATAAAAGATCTCTTTCAATGTCGCCCCAAGAAAATTATAACCATAACGATTCACCATATACAACTCAAGCAAAAAAGTAAGTAAGTAAGTAAGTAAGTAAACACTTTATTGTACAAAAGGAAAGAACACGAAAATACAAAACACATATACAAATAAAAGGCGAGGTACAAAGGCGGACTTATCCCTTAAGGGATCTCTTACAGCCAACCTTTGAGAATCAGAGAGGACACTTTATAATTGAGACAGACAACAAAGAAAGGCTATATTACACAATGTTGATGTACAGTACAATATATACATACATCCAAAAAATAAATAATTATAACATTAAAGTAAGAAATAAATACAGAAACACAATAATTAATTGACAAACACACAAACTACACTAACACATACATATACAATTATGGGCTTGAGGTGCGCCACAACTTCTTCAGGCGTTCCCTGAACGCGTAAACAGAGGGTGATTGTCGGACCGAAGTCGGTAATCGGTTCCACAGCCTGGCACCATGCACAGTAAAAGATTTGGCATAGGTTTTGGACGAAGTAGGAGAGGAAGCTAAAAGGAGATTGGTACTTGACCGCAAGCGATGACCGCTGCCAGAAGCTAAATAGCTGAAGCGTTCGGAAAGGTATAAAGGAGTGAAAGGATTAAAGAGAGTATTGAAAAGCAATGACAGAATATGTATGTTACGACGATCACGTATGGGGAACCATCCCAACTGCGCACGAAACTGCGACACGTGATCGTATCGTAAAAAAGAAAAATAAACATACATCAAACACTTCTCAAACACCTACCAGCGCTGAAAATGTTATAAAACCGGGAATCCTAAATTATTTGGTGAATAGAAATCAAACTAACCAAGAATTGCCAAAAAATAATAGAACCAATAGCATAGCAGTCGGCACCCTCTTCTCAACAACAACATAAACAAACAAACAATTAAAAACAACAACAAATAAAATCATCTTCCAAGCCGGTTGGTCACCGTGGAAGAGAATATCGACTACCACCCTCCAAAGAAATCACAGTAGATTAAACAGAGACAAATGGAAAGCTTTGGAGGAGGCCTTCACCTGAGAGGGGTCCATGAAAAAAATAATAATTTAATTATATTAACATTATTAAATATCATTCAATTTATCTTGTACATTCGAATTATTAACGTTATAATTATTTATACATTTGAATTGTTTACACATTTATCGTAAACTGCCAAAATGTAAGTTTTTAAGATTATTGTAAATTTATTTTGTAAATGCATGGAATAAAAGGCTTTTTGATTTTGATTTTGAACTAACAAGTTTTTCGTCAATTCTTGAGCTCTGTGAAGTTCTGTTACAACCTGTATCTCTGTTATTACGTAAAAGGCATATCTGACCCTGTTGAGTTCTGATAATCTTACTAAGCTCAATTTCAGTATCCGAATTTAATGTACCCATCTATTTACCTGTCCGAAGGGATTCGAGTCCCGCGAAGGTTACGGGAACGTCAACCCAATGTTGATTGTCTCCGATAAACCAATCGTATTCTACGAAATATATTACTAGTTTGAGATGAGTTTGAGTTATAAGTTAGAAGTTACGGGATGATCCGTGATGAGAATTCATGAGACAATGCAAACTTCCGACTTTGCAAAATCGGAACTAGTTTTTTTTACCGTATATAACAAGAAACAATCGCAGTTTCTTAACCCTCGACGTAAAACCAAAAAGAGGCAGTTAAAAATAAGGAAAGGAACCTAGCATAGCTGGGAATTGAAAAATTATTACTTTAAATAATTATAAACCAAACAAACTAGGACATACCTATGTAGACCCATTTGAACACATAAAACAAATAATTTTAAACAAAAAAAAACCGACTTCAAATTAGCTATATTTTGAAAAGATTCTGTTTACTGAATGTAAAATCTTGACTTCATCAACAAATTACCGAAAACGCCGTACATCTCCATATAAAATTTGAAGAGTTCCCTCGATTTCTCCAAGATTCCATCATCAGATCCTGGTGTTGTGCCAATGGGACCAATTTCGAGTTATACCCTATCGATTAAAAAAAAAATTTTGAAAATCGGTCCACGGGTTTCCGAGCTATCGAGTAACATACACACAAAAAAAAAAAATTAGGTCGAATTGAGAACCTCCTCTTTTTGAAGTCGGTTAACAAGAATAAAATTTTGTTGTTGAATGAAGTTTTATTTGCGAGTAAAACATTTTTTCACGTGAAAAGGCGGTTACATGTTACTTATTCTAAGACAACATTTTTTCCTTACATTTTACGGAATTTAACAAAAGTACTAGCCTAAAAGTACTGACCAGTTTTTAGTTGGAACATTAAAACGGAATGTTTTTCTAATTTTGTTTCTTCCATCTAGAAGCTTATGGTGCAATGTAATATATCACATCCGCATAAAGTATTTGCACAATTTATGTGAAAAGTTAGCCGCGCACTTATGTCACAAACGTTTTATGCAAAAATAATAAGGGAAATGTTTTTCCAGGCAGATAGATGTTGGCATGTTCATGTTTATAGACACTTCATAAGAATTTTTGGTAGTTGATGTATAAAAATCGTATAAATCCTATTCACATAACTATGATTACATCGTTACGGGTTTTTACTACACTTTCCCGACAATTTTATTACTAATAGTACAAGATTACGGTAATCAGAACGACCCTACACGTTATCAAACTTCAACAATAAAATAAAATCACAAATTGCCGATGCCCATATAAATTAGTTCCATACCCCACCGTAACGCGACAAAATTGAAAATGTTGCGAACCCCTGAGTGTGCCATAGAAACTTTTTTATGACAGCGCGGAATGGGGCTAAAACGCCGGCCCCGTGTGGGAACCAACACGTTCCGTTACAGCCTCTGTGGACTACGAATCAAAATGTTATTGCTTTGACGCGGAAGCGTATTCGTAGAATTTTAAACCTTCAGTGCAAGAAGAGACACGATATTGTAGATTTGAAACGGGTTTGAATAGATTTAGACGCGAGTTTCGTCAACAATTTTCAAAAGATTTTTCAAAAAAAAAAAAGTTTAACATTTTTTTGATAGCTTATTAAGTACACTACTTAGTTAGTACTTAGTTAGTTTTAGTTATACTGTTCCACTGCTGGGCAAAACAGATGAATATGGAAAAAGATGTAATGCCTACATAAAATTATAACATTTCGAGTTGGGAGTTTTAGTCGTTATTTGTTTAAAATAAGATTCTCTCTCTCTCTTTCTCTCTCTTTGTGTTTTAGTCTGTATGGTGTCGGTTTAGAACAACACCACTCCATATTTTCCGTGGATGTCGTGAGAGACAACGAAGAAAAAATATTTAGATATTCTTTAAGAAGAAGCTAGCAACCTGTCACTATTATATCTCTTTCATCTGTTTTCAGTTATGGTTTTGTCGACGTAGTGCGTTTCGTGTGCTCTGCCAACCCGGTTTGGGGTACAGGCGTGAGAATATGTATGTATGTGTATGTATTTTACCTTACGTAAACGTTTCACCATCTATGTTCTTTAACAAAGTGTCAACTCTACCGTTAAATTTTCCTACATTTCTGCAACTCACACTGCTAGTAAAAAATAAGCGACGTATAATTATCCTCTCATGTTACATGTTTAAGAGGGTAAAGCATTTAATTAGTGAGCGCATGCCTCGAGCTGCATCTGACAGCAGTTACTGCGCCGCTGAGAAATATTTATCATTCTGTAAGTGTCGCCTGTGGGCTTAAGTTTCTCTACAAATGCATTGATAAAAAAAAAATGTTTTCTATCTCTGGATACGCAGCTTGTAAATTAACCTATCAAGCAACAAATCGGTGCTAAGATATTGCTATAGATACATACATCACGCTTGTACCCAAAAGGGTAGGCAGAGCACACGAAACGCTACATAGACAAAAACTATTACTTTTTCGCGTCTCGTAACCACTTCCAGCATTTTTTTAGGTTTTAATTAGGCAGATTATATTATTAGTGACAGGTTGCTAGACCAACGTCTAAAATATACCTTAACATAATTTTCTTAGTTCCCGTGTGGTGACGGGTTTAGAATCCACTCCTTGCGTGGATGTCGTAAGAGGCGATATTGCTATAATTTTGTTCAAATTGTACGTAAAAACCATTCGGACTGGTACACTGATTCCGCTATCTGAATCTGAAATCAATTTCCCATTTGCATTTTTCCCACTGTCGCTTTTTACTGCGGCTTGTTTGCACAGTAGCATTTTTCCCCAACTTGAATGAACATAGAAACGTAGGTAGGTTAAAGTTTGATAAGTTTCTGTCGTTGTTGTTGAAAAATGTTACATGAAAAATAGCTTCAGTAAAAAAATGTAACAAAAGAGTTTATAAAAAAGAAGCGATTGAAAAATTTGCAACTATGAAAAAACGACTTTGGGGACTTATATCTCTGAAGTCTGTATTTAGATAGTGATATCCATCTCACGCGCGACTTGTCTCGCGCCTTGGTGTGCTAAACCAGTCGGGAGGATAATCGTTCGTTAATGCGGTCGACGACAACATCGATCGACCAGCGAATAATGTACGAGTAAACATTTTTTCTCTTATTTTTTGTTCTATGAGATAACACTGCTTATTTAGTGATAAACAACATAGCCGCACCCAAAAATAAATGGTTTCAGACCAGAGGCTTGTGGTTTGGATAGAAATTTCAATTCAACTGTAACATTCGATTACAAACCTCAAAGCATAGACAGAAGGAAATGTTAACGCGCGATTTCATTCTAAAAACGTACAATTAAACTAATTATTTTTGTGCTGTTGGTAGGTTTTTTGATACGCGAGAAAACATGTAACAATTTGATGGCACTGAAAATACACGTGTATTTTCAAAAGTGGCAAATAAGTTTTAATTAAATAAAAAGCGTCGAATGTTGTCTTGATTATTTAGAAATACTTCTACCGGTACTGATAAAACTAACAATAAGTGACAAGCAAAAACTCGTGAAGAAGTAAAAGACGATTGATAAGAAATCGATGTCTGGAAGCGGCAAAACGTTAACGAACATTTCCACGTCAGTAGCAACTACTTAGTAAGTAAATAATTCTCGACACTTTTATGGGGTCAATGTACCTGCTCTTTTGAAGCGAACTACCAATCTGATCGTTTTGATACCCGTTCCACATGGAGCCTTTCTAACATTGATTAATATTAACGACTTCCTTGGGGAACTAATTTGAGTGGATAATGGATCTTTTGTATCTAATGAAAAAGTAATTTGTGGGGCCCTTACCGGCACGCCAATTATGATGGTGAAAAGTAGAGTTTTACATTAATTAATCACTGAATACAGGCTCGGAGGGAATAATTGAGTTGTAGCCTTGTAGCGAGCCGCATTGGGTTTAGTGGGCAAAGAAAATTATATAAAGATTTTAAGGCAGATTCTACAGTAACTTAGGATTTACATAGACTAGCAAAGGCTGATTCAAAAGCACACATTGTACGCAACACAACTCTCACACGAGCTTCCTCTAATTAAATAAAATGAAAACATTCCTTAGATTTTTTAGAAGAAAAAACATTAAGAGTTAATGAAATCCGAAAAACTCCAGTCAGTAACATCGGATAAGTGAAATCTCACAGCATTCGATCAGAGTTCGAGCTCCGGATTAAATGGGGGTAAACAGAAATTATTCCTCGAGTATTTTGCTATCGAACCCATCTTTGGGAGATACTTTTGCTCAAGTTGAGCGACAGATTTGATTAAGTGTTGGAACTTGAATCATACCAAAAAGAGGTTCCTAAGTGAGAAGAGATACTTTTTTTTCAAATTTGAATTTGCTGCAACTTCGCTTGCGTGCTTCTCGGACCTTCGAATATTCTCATGACACAATACAATAGTAGCTTGCTGGTTTGTGGTCTAAACCATTCCTTAACCTATTCTTAGTTGTGTCTTGCGATATTCACGGAAGAAATGGAGAGGTGCAATTCTAAACCCGACACCACACAGAGAAACATACATACATCATGCCTGTATTTCCATATGGGGTAGGCATAGCACACGAAACGCTACATAAACAAAATCTACTTACTTAAATTACTTTTAAGATTTACTTTGCCAGGTACAAGGAGGATAAGTACAAACAATTAAAATAAATTTTCGATCCCAAATCGATCAGCACATCAGTGAAGAACAACCAGACAACTATAAAATTTCATATCGACCGACTAAAGTGGACCATCGGCGAAGTTGTGAAGTTAATATCAGTAACTTCACACAATCCTGTGAAGCTTTGCCGTCGGCGTGCGTTGGACAAACGCTCAGAGCCGGCTAGTCTGCGTTTGCGAAGTTTCAAGCCTTTGTCTATTTGTGGATATCGGTGGTTTAGCTATTGGCGTATTTTATCGGGTGGAACATACCTCCACTCATAATGCTAAGCAGTTATAGAAGCTAAACATACTTAATTAAGATAGGGCTACTTAAATGCGAAAGTAAACGGAACACAGCTCTCATAGTTATAACTTTTAAGTACTTGGCTACCTTTTGCGTTCTGTTGTTTGGGGAAACTGAAGACAATTTAAATAGAATACACATACATACATACAATCGCCTGTGATCCCAAATGAGGTAGGCAGAGCCCACGAAACGTGCTATACACAAAATTATGACTATTTCTCCCGTCTAGAACCACTTCTAACATAATTTTAGATACAACAGACGGAAGAGGTATACTAGTGACAGGTTGCTAGTCTAAAGAGTACTTAAACCTATATCCTTAGTCGCCTCTTACAACATCCACGGAAGAAATAAAGAGGTGTTATACTAAACCGACATTACACAAGAAAGTTAAATGTTAATCCTACCACGCAGGGAACATGTATTGTGTGATGTTAATGGTATGTGTATGATCAAAAAATATGAACTTACCAAGTTAAAAAGTGAGAAACAATTCAAATTTCATCAAAGCGCTGCGATTTCACGCTCCATCAAAATAAACTGCGCCGCGCCATTTAAAAATGCTTCAACTTAGAATCTTATAGAGCCGCGGTCCATCCGTAGACTAAAGATCCCCTCTTTGCGTTAATGAAGGAATTCCGTTTTTATTATGCCAGAGTGCTGCCTGTCGCATCCATCTTGCTTTAGAACCTTCCAGAAAAAACGAACGTTGTTTCAAATAGACTCGACTATATTTTGTGGGTGATGCGTTGATTGCTAATATAGTAAGAGGGTGTCTCTCTTTTTTTTAAAGTAAATTTTACATCTACGGACTCGTGGTCCGTATCTTGATAATTGTTTACATTTTTTTTAATTAAGATTTTAATATTATGCGCTTCGCGAAAAGACACAATGGTAAAACTAGTAGCTATGCTCTTAGGGTCAATTCCCACCAAAAGAGCAGCGCAGCGCGGCGTAGCGCAGCGACCCGCTCCGTGGAATGAGAATTTCAACTTTATTTTCATCACAATAACACTTATTATCGCATGAGAAACTCTAACGATGCGGGCGCATGCCCGCGTATCCATGGTAATAACAACGCATTCCATAAACGAAGCCGTGCGACTGCGCGAGCCTTCGCAGGAATGTCCGAGGATGCTCGAGCAGTCGCGACGGCCGCTGTCAATACATATGTCAATATGTCAATAATTATGTAAATTCCAGCGACTTCCTACGCATTCCAGCGGCTTCTCGAACAGTCGCAGGAATCGTCGCGCATTCTCCACGGAGCGGGTCGCTGCGCTACGCCGCGCTGCGCTGCTCTTTTGGTGGGAATTGACCCTTAAACTTAAAGATAATTACAACTAAAGGTTTTTTTTCTTTCTTACCTTTTTGTTTTCAATCACAACAGTTGCAATAAAATCTTTTTTCCTCTTTTATTGGTGTTGTTTGTTTGCTTTTTCTTTCTTTTTTTTAATATACTATTATATGAACAAAATTAATAACAACCTTAGAAACTAAACAAATGTCAACACCGGGTTAGCCAGGGCGTCTCTCTTTTGTGTGTAAGACGTTTCTTTCGTAAAAAAAAACTGGATTTATCTCAAACCAAGAAAAAAAAGTTTAGTAGGTATGTATAATTTTATTCTTTCATGTAAAAATTAACTAAATAATAGAATAGAGTTTTGCATTTACTCTGTATATGAAAGTTGTGAATACTCAGGCAAAATAAACGTCTTTTAACCATTTTTGCTTTGTATTTGGTTTGCTTGTTGTGTAGATGAAATTTCCATGAAGCAAAAAAATGATAGCTGGCCAATTCCGATAGAATATTCTGGTAGAACTTTATCAAAGCTGTTTATTACTTTAAGACATGAATATATTATATTTTTCCCAGAACTGGTGTAAGTTGGCCTTTCATCCGGTCCCAAATTATCGTTGAGTTCTGGGACACCCTGTATATTTTTTATTTTTTCATCGCCAGTATACAGTGTTTACTTTGAGTCTTAACTTTACATGTAAACTATTGCATTAACAATCCCGATTGAAATAGACAACGTGAAATTAGAAGTTTCTATTTAGTTCGAATCAGACAACCGACGAACATTGATATGCAGTATTCGCCACGATGCAATGTTGTGCAAATACAGTCGGGTTTGATTTAGTGTTTGCTATTGTCTTTCAATACGTGCTGAGCGGACGTGGCAAACTTATGTTGCATAAATTAAGGATTGAACTAGATGCAAGATACGGCTTCTGGGAATACGATTCGATGTATATTTTAGACAGTGAGTTGAATAAAACGGTCCATGTGTCACTAGCAGTCAAAGCATGCCGATTTGTTGAAAGGTTGAAACTATCATCATCATTCAGAATGTAGTCTGTACAGACGCGTACGCGATGATAAATAAAAGTAATCTACTTCACACGTGCAAATTTAGATCGATTCGTAAATTTACAAAATATCTCTTTATTTTTTCCGTGGATGTCGCAAGAAGCGACTAAGCATTGAGGCTTGGGTATGTTTTAGTTGACAGGATAGCTAGCCACTTGTCACTATTGTACTTCTTTCATCTATGTTTAAACCTTATGCTAAATGTTGCTGCTGAACGTGAAATAGTCGTAGTTTTGACTATGTGACGTTTCGTCTGCTCTGCCTACTCCATTAGGGAATACAGATGTATTAGAGATGTATTTGTAGATGTAGTGTATACATACACACATACACAATACCTACATGTCAGCAACATTTTGAAATGCAGCACAATCACCGGTAACGTGTTAACATACATATTCTCACGCCTGTATTCCCAAGAGGGGTAGGCAGAGCACATGAATTCAAAAATCCAGTGCCACGTTTAGCAATTTCAGGGTAACCAGGTGGTTAAACGTGATATTGCAGTGACAGGTTGCTAGCCCATCGCCCACAATACACTAACCCTTTCCCAGAGTCAACTCTTACGACACCCACGGGAAGAAAGGGGGAGGTGCTATTCTAACCCGGCACCACACGGGGACGGTAACGTGTTAATTTTGTCTAATTTAACTTTAATATGATATGAACTATTTTAAAAACTATTGCGTTTCTTATGTATGTTTTTGCGTGTTGTGATAATTTTCATTAAATAAATTCAATCAAAACAAATGGAACTTTATTCAGTGTTCACGCTTTGTTAATACTGCATTTCCCGTCAAAAATAGTTATTGCACTGACTTAACCGCTTTTGAATGCGAAGCTGAGCTAAAACATTAAAAAAAGGCAATGGCAACACTGTATCGCGCATGCAAAATGGAACGAGAACGGATGTGAAATAATACTTTGGGACACGAATTTGATTTTGCGATTTATGCGAACGTTTCGATTCGCGATTGTTTTTTTTTTGTGTGCAAGGTGATTTTCAATGGCAGAAGTATTATTAATCTTAGAATTCATAATCATAGGAAATAGGTTTAGGTATGCTTTAGGCGACAGGCTAGCAACCTACTTATCATTCTACTTCTTCCATCTTTCCAAACCTAAAAGTTTGCTAGAAGTGGCTGCAAAGCGTGATATAGTCATAATCATGGTTTTGTCTGTGTCACGTTTCGTGTGCTCTGTCTACCCCATTTGGGAACACAGGCGTGATTGTATGTATGTATGTATTCATGATTATACATTTAATTTAACTTTAAATGGTCAATGGCACTTTCACCTGATTCAATGCGTATTGTTTATTAATAATTCTCTCCCCAATTTAGTGATACCGGTCGCCCAATGACGTTATACGACAAAACACCAAAGCACTCAGCCATTCCGGCCACGGATGGCCGTTTGTCAAAAAATATGTTCCTCAAAGCGCCCATTATTATATTACTTATTAATTAAAGTATCTATTAACGGGAAGCGTTCAGCATTAATATTCAACCTGGGCTGTGACGCCGTAGCGTTACCCGGTTTTGATTTACCGTTTTCCATTACCGGCTGAAATCGTAATATCCGGAAATGACTGAATCCACAGCGCACTTTAACATGGTTAGTGTATTGCGAACGCGAAGCTTAAGGTGACAGCGTAATGGTGAAAGGAAATCGCGTCTTGAGACTGTTGGAGCTATGTTGTTAGTTTCAGTGTGTTACAATTTTCGTTCAGGTAATCTTTAAATGCAATCCAATTTTTTTTACAGTGTTTTCATTGAGGTGTGGAGTCGAGGTTAGAGTTACGCTTCTTCGTTTCTTCCTTGGATGTTGTAAGAGGCGATTAGGGATGTTAATATATATGCTTGAGGCGACTGGCTAGCAACCTTGTCACTATCATAATACCTTCTTTAATGTTTCAACCTAAAATTATGCTAAAAGTGTTTATGGAGCGTGAAATAATCAAGGTGTTGGTGTGATGTATTATCATTGATTTTATGGAGTCCTATAGGATGACCTTTACCTTCGTAAGCTTCCATTCATAAAATTTAATCCTAACTTTAAACAAAATAAAACTGGCCATTACAATAAATTGTAAAGCCAAAGGCTCTCGAACACGGCCGATAAAACTAACAGTCGTAAAACACAAATTAGGGGCCGCACGTCCGCTCGTTGCAGTAACTTAGTTGAAAACGATCATGTGTAAAAGCCCTGGAGCGATAGCCCAGTATGAATCGGTAAGTGATCCGTAGCTGGAAATGCAAAGGCCTAAATGTAGCTCGAGACACGCTGTGAAAGATTATTAACAACGGAATAGTGCACGCTCGTGTAATTGCAACGTCTAGATTGTATACTGTTGTTATACTGTGATACCCCGAAAAGCGGCGCTGTTTGGTAGAAGTTTTAAATTATACGTAATATCAGGCTTTGTGTTACAAGCGAATAATTGTTGCGGCACAGAATTCTCGGAAGCAACGGTTGAGAAAATTGCCACGTACAATATGATGTTACACGTCAATTATTACGTAATAAAGGTAATTAGGTATTGTTTTATCGTCAAACAGGGAAGCGTATTACAAATTCAACATTTAATAAATCATACCGGCGTTGTCTAAATATAGACACAAATTGTCAATTACCGAATTGAATTCTGAAGTGTTCATTTACAAAAACGTCTTTTCCTTATACACACAGACATACCTACATCAAGCCCTGAGTGTATTCACAAAGGCAGGCACGTGAAACGCTACATAGACAAAACCCTATTTCAAGTTTCATGGCCACTTTTAACATATTATTTTAGGTTTGAGCTGGTAAGTAGGTATACTAGAAACAGGTTGCTAGCCTGTCGCTTAAAATGTAGCTTAACCTATTTCCTTAGCTATCTCTTTCGGCATCCACGAAAGAAATGAAAAGGTGTTCTAAATCCGACCGCAAACAAACTTTCCTTTCCCTTTAACATTCCAAGCTTTCCCCTAGTGCAAGATCGCTTTAATTTAAAAAACAAATGACTCGCGCGCAACCTTCGGTTTTCTTTCTCGAACGTTCGATAAGAATCTCCCAAAATCCATCACGCACGTGGCGATCGTTCATTTCATTACACACCTAATGAGGAAACCTCGGCCCGTAATTGGTCAATCAATCTCCGACGCACTCCACAAGACACAAGTTGAGGCGTCACTTGAAAACTCCCGAACTGATTTGATTTTCCCCGTGAACTAGTCGGTAAGTTCTTTCGCCTCAATAACTTCAAATACAGGAAACTAAGTTAAGACTTTCGGTTGCTTGCCACTCACGGACCTTTTCCGCGTCTAACATCATTATCTAATACTAGTGGGGCACTTCGGGCTCGTTCGTTGTTATTACTATCAGTTTTGCGGTGCGAGTTTGTTGGAGTCAGTTTCCATTAAAATTGACAGTATTAATCAGCGGTAACAAAAATTAAATTCAATGTAAGGAAATAGTAGGTGGACCTTTAAGGTAAACGTCCCTGTTTGATATTTTACAACAATAGAGAATTGGCTCAAACCATTTCGAGATAATCTCAATAAAAGGCGAGTGTATCCGTTTTATATCTCTGTGAGTGAGTCTCACGGTAGTTTTTTTGTTTATGAATACATGAAATGTTTTGTTATTATGACCATAAAAATCAATCCCGTTTAACAACACAAAATGGTTTTGCGAAGATGTATAAACAAACACACTATTGCGACGCAATTGAAATGTTTCCTGTTAAGTGTCGATCATCCGGATTAAACATATATTTACGACTAATGTAAACCTTAGTTGTATATTTTTAAAGTAGTTCTAAATGTTCCTGTTTCTTAAAACCTTTTCGAGAAGTTCGTTGCATCTGTTCAATGGGACGTGCATTTTCTCATAGAGTAACGCGTGAAACTCTAAAAAGCGGCAGAGAACTACCATACCCGCAAATATAGTGTTACAACAGTCTGCGTTCAACAATCAACACCATAAAACCATGTTCAATTGCACCATCGTCCGTCACTTATTAAATAACGAGGCAAAGCGAGACAAAACACCGTTCAGGCGATGTCACCGCCACAATACGTACACCGTAGCACTTACATACCATCCATTTGGTTGCGTTCCAAGATACCTTGTCGAATTACCGAGCTCGGTTGGCACCACAGACTTTTATCGAAATAGATACCGCGAGCTCCTGCATTTGTATGAAAACCAAGCGTGCCACTTTTTCTCTACCTACTGTAACGTCACATGAACGCTTTAGTGATGGGAATAGACAGTCCGAGTGAAACCGATTCAAAGGTGACGCCGGCTTATTCAAGTTGTCCTGTCTCTAGGCAGTTCAACCTAATCTAAGTGGTACAAAAATTAAATTAAGTCGCGTCAAAGGAAGATCATTGCTCTCATTTTTGGCTCCCTTTTGGCACGCGAAGTACATACACTTGAGCCATCTATTTCGTTATAAGTCTGTGGTTGGCACTATCATTTTAGTGCAGGAATCGAGCTGAAATCTGCTTCCCGTGACTATAACAAGGTTCTAACGTGCTGTTTGAACAAGATTAGCGATTTGATATTATGGAATTGGTTTGCGGTTTAAGTATGTGGTGTTATCAAAGTGCAATGCTAAACTAATAGAATATTCATTCAGTTTGTTATTAAATTCGATGAAAATCTTGGAAAGGGGTATTAAACAAATAATCTGCGTGTCTAAAGACCAATTCAATAAATCAAAAATAATGGTGAGTGACTGATTTTTTCATAAGAAGCGGATAAGAGTGTCTTATTTTAAATAAAAAAAGGTTTCCATTAATATTCTCATTTATAGTGAAAAAAAACGGATCTACTCACGTTTTTCTATAAAATCGTTTATTTCATTACTAGCTTTCCGCCCGCGGCTTCGCCCGCGTGGAACTCGGTTATTGCGTTATAAAGCACAACTATAAGAAAACTTCTCGTTTCAAACGACACACAGCGTCATTGATCTATCATCTATCGATAGATCGATGTCGATTTATCAAGCAAACTATATTTTTGTTTTCCTTCGGGAATATCAATTGCTTCTGGGATAAAAAAGTACCCTATTATTTAATCCAGACTTCTAACTTTACGTCTCCAAAATTTCAAAGCAATCGGTACAAACAAACAAACAAACTCACTTTCTGATTTATAATATTACTAAGGATGAGTGAGTCTCACGGTAGTTTTATGTTTACAATATTCTCGTTTGGTTAAACTGGCTTTTAACGAGTTTAGACATTCGTAGCCACTTTAGCATCCTTCTTAACGGAAGCATTCACGTCTCTGTATCGAGATTAGCTCGACATTATTTCGGACCAATTTGTGACCCATCGTCGGGAGCAACATGCTACGTAAGACACGGAAAAAACGGTGGCGCGTAATACGGGTCTCACAGCAACTCGCTACAAGCTAATCCCAATGATAGATCAGGAATTGACCCAATTTTCACTAGAGTGAGTAGGTATTTACAGTCTTAGAATAATGGTGTTATAATAGGATATCCCCTATAGTAGCGTCCTATTATACATACATACAATACATACAGTCACGCCTCTTTCCCACAGGGGTAGAAAGAGACCACTTCGTTCCACTTGCTACGACCCTGGCATACTTCTTTTGCTTCATCCACATTCATTAGTCTTTTCATACATGCTCGTCGATTTCGGGTACTCTTGACCTGACCTGTTTCTAAAACGTCCGCGGTTTGGTCACGGAACGCCCGTCTAGGTCTTTCCCCCCCAACACACCCATTCACACTTCCCGTATAGTCAATCTTCTTAGTCGTCTGTTTAGTCAATCTTCTTTCATCCATCCTCTCTATGCCCTACATAAAAATATATTCCGCTCTAACCGGGCATCAAAGAAAGAGATGGCACGTGTGTTTTATATTTCAATGATGGCGCTAGTGTGCAAAGTACCCAGATGGCTGTTATAGCAGTTTTTTTAGTGAAACAGTAATGTCCGGAAAAAATACTATTTTTCGCTAAAATGCAGTCGAGAAAATACCAAGAAACTATTTTAGCTTGCTCTATAATAGTAACGTAGACGGTACAACCGCGTTAAAGCGTTTCACAGCAATCGTTTGCATATTTTTAAACGGTTTCGCAAAGGCTATCCTGCTTAAGTGTCTGTGACTTCATCTGTGCACAATTATTAAAGTTCTGACCTGTCCAAATCTTCCGTGGATGTCAAAAGAAGCAACTATGGAAATAGGTTAAGGTACATTTTACGCGACAGGCTAGCATCCCGTTCCTATAGTAACCTCTTGACTTAAAACCTAAAAAATGTGCTAGAAGTGGCTACGGAACGTAAAATAAGTGAAGTGACTTATCCGTATTCTTCAAGATAAGATGAGTCTCGTGGTGTTATATTGTTATTGTTCAAGTTTTCCAGCGCTTTCGGAAAGACCATGATAGCCAAAAAATTCGACGCTCAGCAGAAACAGCGCTTTTTTGTAACAATGCCACAAAACACGACCACAATTTCGCTGTAAACTGCAAATATGTGAGAATCGTGGGGCATGGCAGTATGATTAGCATTTCAGAAGCGCAACAAGCAAAAATGTGGAGCGCTGCGGCTAGCAGTTGTAACCAAGCATTCCGATGCACCTACTGACGGCAAGGTCTGGAGTCTTTGGCATTCTCAACGACTCGCTTTGGTACTGTACACTGCTGCCTGAGATATTTTAAACTAGTGTTAAAATCCATTAAATTGATTGGCTATACCTAACTACCACGAATAAAAATAATCTGTACAATTCAAAAGTTTACTGTTTTCCGTTTTGAAATAGATCTTATAGATCTACCAAAATATCTACATGAAATTAGTACTTTTTGTTTTTTTCGCACGGTTTTTTTTTCGGACAGTAAAGATTATTTTTCTTTCTTAAATAAGAAATATTAAGATTTGTCCTCAGTGCTGTAACTATTTAAAAAAAATACAGGTTTTTGTGTCTATCGTCTTTGGAGAAATCCATTTATTTTCCGTCCACTATGTCCTGCGACTATAAATACCTACTAACATGCATATAATATTTACCTCTCTCGGCAATTCGGTTCTTTCTCAAGTTCGAAAATAGATTGTCTATTATGGGTGTATTTTTACTTCAAAGAAACCTGTTTGAAATTGGCATTGTAATCACAAAGACTACCTACAAACAAATAATCAAAATAAGCCTCTTTACACTATTGCTGTAAAAGACTGATCTAATCCTCCTGACGCCCACGTCAATATCGACTGTCCGAATAAAAAAGTTAAATTACATGTCCTTTAGCTTTATGAAACTGGACCTTACGGGGATACAGTAGAGTAAGTTATCGCATTGCTAATACATCCAAAATGTGCACCATCAGACTCGGGTCATAGATTTATGCTGCACACTTCATTTGTTTTACGGTCCAAGTCACCAGGAGTGCCCTTGAATGCTAAAGGAGAACATCAAGCAAAATGGAGTCATAAATGTTGGGCTTATGTGTATGTCGAACCTGCCTATGGTCGTGTATTTCATGTAATGACTGCTACCAGATTAGCACATGCAGCGTATAAAGTTTTATTATGATAATGTCATAAAATCCTCGTGAAAATGACGCTGCAGCGACGTAATGCGTTTGGCACTTAATGCTTCTTTTAATGTTGATTGAGTGATAAAAGGTTAAGAAGCGCTTTTGTCGAATTTAAAATGGGTTAAATTATTTTTTAAGTAGAGTAAAATTTCACATGTTTTGTCTTTCGCTCGAAGGTCAGCAGGAAGAGATCCGTTAAGGGAGATGTTCGCCTTTGCACTTGTGTATTGTTCTGTGCTTATTATTTCGTCATGTTTTTTTGTACACTCAATAGTTACAGATACATACATGCATACTAGCTTAGGCATAAGGCCCCTAGTAGGTACCATCGCTGCGTACAGAACTGTGATCTGTATATAGGGTGCTGGATATTATAAGCTTAGTATTAGATATCATATTTACAAAATAACGAATAAAAATGGGCAGTTGACCTAAAAAATAAAAGAGATATTGCAAAGAAATTAACATTGTTAGCCACCTAACCCAATCGTATTTCCAGTCACATACCGGTTTCCATCAAACATCCCCTCTTATCTATAGACAGACCTGCCAACCATACGTGTGTAATCTTACATCTAATCCTATTAGTACAGTAGAAGAAATTGAAAGTTTAGGTTAAACTACACTATTTCATGCAACTGGATGGAAATATTGACATAACCGAAAATACGAGTAAAGACTCCAAAGAAAAGAAAGTACAAGACGTTGCAAGTAAAGAAAGAAACTGTACTAATGGAATTTTGGAAAGAGTTGGCGCATAAATATTTCTTAAAGATTTACGACTGTTTGCGATTTTTGTGCAAACGAATTATTGGAAAATGAAGAAGCAGGAAAATCTGCTCAGGGTGAATAAATATTATCATGAATTGTTTTCTTTGGCGCGTATAAATTTCTATTTCCGCCCAGTTATTGGCTACAAGTAAAATCAATTAGATGTACATACGAATAAAAATAACAGGGAATCAATGTTAAACAATCATAATAATGCTATAATGTATGTCCTAATGTCCATAAATTTTTAAATAAAGCAACGTCAAGGAGGCTGCAGAGAAGAACCAAGATAATTTCATAAAAGTAAATTTCGCTAGTCTTGTTTTTTTCTTACTACCTACTACTATCTCCATATTGTATTCCATTTTTATGAGCATTAAAATCATTTCAGATAGTATGTAAAAAGCCCAATAAACAAGTTATCAAAGATTTTTTTATTTTTATTTACGACTAATTATGGGAACACACTCGAGAACTAAACCACTACTTTTAATTTCACCTCAGTTAAATGACTACAGCGACAAAAATATTAATTTAATGTTCGAATTATTTATTGAACTAGTTACATTAAATCAGCATTGGGTGAAGACCACGCGGAAAATGAAAACCGATTATTAAAAGAAAAATGGAAAATGGTTTTTGGAAGGCCCAGGCATAAGCGAAAGCTGCGGCAAATAAATTGAAAGCGAATATTCGTAGAAACTGTATGAAAACCGCAAAAGGCTCACCCCTATAAATTGGGGAAAATATGAGAAGACCCGACAATAAAGTCATGGATACATTATAGCCTATTGAAATCAATGAGATCTTTATTGAAAGTTCACTAAATTGGGCGCCCTTTTTGGGTATCGGTGGCGAGAGATCGATAGGAGATTATAGTTTATGAATAGGTTGATCCGTTAGACTTTCACTAGTAGGGAAGTCTTTTGTAGTTATATTACATGCAGGCGTTTTCCAGCAAATTTTGATACGAGAAGAATTTTCCCCATGTGATATCAGATATGGAATTACATCTCTCCATTTCTTCCAAGAACGTCGTAAGAGTTTAAGGTATGTTGGCGATGAACTAGCAACCTGTCACTATTTGTACTATTTTTATTTAACTTGAAACCCATAATTATTAAACGTGGTCCTGAACGTAATTTAATTAAGCACTAATTATTCGTGTGATGTTTAGGCGTGATGTTTGTAAGTAGGATTAACACAACATATATTTAAGGTCGGCAAAATTTTTGCAATCAGCCCTGTGTTGAGAACGTTTTTGTGATTCACACTCTCGTTTGTTTGCCTTGTGGTATAAAAGCATTTAACACGACATGTAACTGTCACTTGAAAACCTAATTCTAAGTAGATAGGTAGTGAAGTAATTAAATAACTCTGATCTATATTTAATCCGTGAGATGAACTTGCATTTCTTCCTCTAAAAGCACCCAAACAAGCCACGTATTCTAATGCCATCATATCGGACTTTAACAGAACAGTAGGTAAACACCCTTTATCAAAATTGTCCCATACTCAAAAAATTAGGCCAAAATGACCAAAAAATAGGTCTTTACTAGTGTATATCGGAGGCGACGTAGACAGAGATTCAATGAAATGATTTCAAGAAAAAAAAAATAGAATTGATGCGCCAGATTTTGAACAGAAAATAGATAGATAGAAAATAGGCATCGAAAAAAACCGGCCAAGTGCGAGTCGGACTCACGCACTGAGGGTTCCGTAAACGATACGTAAGTAAACGATACCTTGATGTAACTTACAGCCAACGCCATCTAGTGACAGATTTTCGAACTAATGATAAATTTTTATTTTTATTAATTAAAAAAAAACTACTTGGTAGATTTTGTTCAAACCAATTTTCGTTGGTAGTTTTTATAGTAATGTACATCATATATTTTTTTTAGATTTATCACTCTTTTATTTTAGAAGTTAGAGGGGGGGGGACACAACTTTTTCAACTTTGGAAGCGTCTGTCGCGCAAACGATACACTTCAGAAAAGTATGACGTTAGAAACCTCAATATCATTTTTGAAGAGCTATCCATAGATACCCCACACGTATGGGTATGATGAAAAATTTTTTTTTGAGTTTCAGTTCCATGTATGGGGAACCCTAAAAAATTGTTGCTTTTTTTTTAATTTTGTGTCAAAATCTTAATGCGGTTCACAGAACACATCTACTCACCAAGTTTTATTAGTATAGCTCTCATAGTTTCCGAAAAAAGTGGCTGTGACATACGGACAGACGGACAGACGGACAGACGGACAGACGGACAGACGGACAGACGGACAGACATGACGAATCTATAAGGGTTCCGTTTTTTGCCATTTGGCTACGGAACCCTAAAAAGCGAATGATATCCAATTTCAAGAGATTTTTGTCCCGTAATCACTTTACATTACTGGCCTCTCTATACAACCATAAAATCCAATAAAGCTTAGCGCTTGTAATAAAATAACTAATCTATAGTATCACTTTCAACTTAGACTACAAAATTGGTTTCTAAGAATACCTTTCATTACAGAAATCGATACTTTATTCAGTGTACGGTCTGCTTCAGACCTGGCTGAATACTTAAAAACCTTGTATCATCCACTGTTGCTAACGTGGCTGATTAGGTTGGTAGGATCTTGTACTATAGAATCAATTGTTCCCAACCCACCATAGAATCTGTTTAAAATAAACGTAAAAAAAAATTGGTGTACCTACAATATTGCTAAGCGTCCACAGGTCCGCATCGCACGCATCGGACGCATCGGATTCAATCAGATGTATGGCGAAATGCGATGTGTACGATGCGGACAGGTGGACGCACTTGTATGAGTTTCTATACAAAGAATACTACAATCCGTTGCGTGCGATACGTCCGATGCGTACGATACCGACAAGTGGACGCTTAGCTTATACAGTCACATATGTTTTTCAACATGGGACAGTAGTCTATTAGTCTTGAAATATTTGCGGAAGTTTAACTTAGAAATGTTGCAACAATAAACTTGAAAAAAAAAAACGAATGAGACGGGTCAGCCCGGTCAGCTAGTAATAAATATCAGTGAGAATCACGAAAGTTTAAAATGTAATATGAGTTTTACTCGACATTTTACAAGTTACTTAGTTCGAAACCTTTCGAATAGGAGCCTTGGCGGCTACTGGCAAACGCGCACTGCGCGCCACTGCTCTGTTTGCGCGACTGCCTAGCTAAACTAAATTTAAGACGCGTGTTATCCGTTTGGCATTTTTAAATATTTAAATGTAATGCATAATTGTTATTATTCGCTATACTCGTATTATTTCTAACAAGAACACTATCAGCTTTCATAGTAACCTGATCGCAAATGTAGTCCAGAGGCCCAGTTCAGGCAATTTCTCGACAATTCCCCACCGAGCCGACATAAAGCCTAGCCGTAGGTTATTCGCCTGACACATATTGTAAGGCCCACAATAGTGAAGCAAATTATATTGGAGCCGGTCCTTTAGTCTCTAAGGTTTTTGTTCATTTCTCAGTCCAAGTTTCTTGTCTATTTTTATGAAAAGGTTACAGACAGGAGAATTGCCTTCCTCCCGACCGTACTTATTGCTGCTATCATAATACAATTTGGTCACTTATATCTGTTACGTCGCATACGTTGGAGTTATTCGGATGGTATAAAAAGAGAAGTTATGTTCTATTCTTCTTGTTACATCTCTTTCACACACATACATCACGCCTGTATTCCCAAAGGGCACACAAAACGTTACATAGTCCAAACCAAGACTTTTCACGCTTCGTGGCCTCATAATGTTAAGTTTAAATGTAGGTTAGGTGTAAAAGTACAATAGTAACAGATACTTATCAAGCCTGTCGTCTAAAACACACCTAATATCTTTAGTCGTCTCTTAAGACATAACCACTGACGCAACGGGGAGATGTTATACAACCCAACACCACCTAAAGAAAAGATCCCGTGAAGGATTCAGACTTTTATGACGGAAATATAGAAATGAAACCCAACAAGTATTATTATTCATCCAAAACAAAACAAATAAAAGGAAATACTTCTGAATTGGTTAAAAACCGATTGAATTTGAGCCTATTGGACCGAATAGAGTGGAATAGAGCCTTTTTCCATTAACAGATTTGTTTAAGTCCTGATGGAGGGGAAGTATCTAAAAACATAGCACGTGATCATTTAGTCGCTTTGGAGAGAATTTTTGTCTTTAAGTTTTAGATTTTGCCAGTTTTATGTAGTATTAGACATTTTTAAGAATTACCATGATGTCTTTTGTTTATTGTTGTAAAATAAATTCCACCCCAATGAATGGAGGAACATTCTAACGACATCCACAGAAGAAGTGAAGAGGTTTTATATTGATTTTCACAACAATCTTAAATAGCGTTTAACAGAAAAGCATTAATTGTAATAATTAGTCACGTTAGCCGGCTTAGCACGATAGGACGCAATTAGAGTTGCGCGCGAGATAGACTATACCTATCACTGTCTAACTAAAGACCCCAGAAAGTGACGGGCAGTCTATCACACACAAGGAAACAACTCGCACGTGTTGCTGTGCCAAAAGCCTGACTAGGTGACGGCGGTTGGCGTACAGTCGCAAACCGGGATTGCTGAGCCACTTGCCACTGTTCGCAATTTAGACGTGTAATCAATGACCGATGTGACCGACTAGATGTTAGCTATTGGATTAGTATTACACGACCAAGTTGCGAACATTGGTAAGTGACTCAACGATCCCGGTTCGCGACTGTACAGTCTAGGCTAAAGACGACTTTCGTTGACCGAAGTAGTTTGGAATACGTGCGGCAACCGCAATAGGTATGAGACATGATCTGTATAATTGTGCCAACGTAATAGCGAGGCTGTTCTTGTATTAATTGATTAGCCAAACTGCATAATAAATAGACAAGGAAGAAATTAACGAAGATTATGGAAGCGGAATAATTGTTACGATATTGTATAAGTAATGGGCGGCTTATGAGACTTTGCTACGTTGTGTTGGCTAAATGGATAGGTAAGAAATGGTATTCGTTATTTAATCAGCATACCCATAGCTTGAAATGAAGCTCACAATGAACATAACAGCAGCAATTGATACAACTATGATGTAAACAGAATGTAGAAAAATAAAACCATTAACTAATTCACATTCGTAGCCTTTATTAGCCATTCGTAAAATTTTAGGCTTAAGTTAAAAGAAGAATAGTGACAGGTTGCTACCCTATTGCCTAAAGCACACTTTTAGTCGCCTCTTACTCCGTCCACTGAAGAAACTATGAGATATTGATCTAAACTAGACAGTAACGGGGCACATTAAAGACAAATATAAAATAATAATTAAAAGAAACAATAAGTAATAGTCAAAAACTTGAAACAAAACAATGTGTGAATATACCTATGTACTTGAATACTTTTTCATTTCAGTGCATTATGTTTAAACAACATTTAAATAATTCATGCAACGTTTGTACAAAAGTACAGTTTGTAATCCGCGTCAACTAAAACTTTTCATGTACAACTGGATGAAAAACGTGCCGATGAATACTAAAAATGTTTCGCTTTCGAGTGTTTAGGAAAAGTTTAAACTATTACACAAACACTTTTATGTTTGACATGTCGTGTCCACAGAAAATTACACAAAAAAATTGCAGCTTGAGGGGCAGCGCAGACGACAAACTTTTAGTGCCATCAAGTCTGCGGCGCACAAAAAGTCTGCGTGGATTGCATGCTTTGTGCGCCGGACTTTTTGCGCGTCGTGTGCGTTACTGCATATAATTTCATAGGTTCTATTTTCACAGACTAAAAAGTCCGTCGCGAATAGACTGTCGTCTGCGCAGGGCCTGACTGTTTTAGGGATAAGTAATAACGTTTATGATATCCACATCGATAGGTAGGTAGTACTTTGGTACTCTTACTAAGTAGTGAAAAAAAAAAACTTTTTTATTAAAGTTCATAAAACGCATCGTGTAACGTTTCGCGTGAGCTTTGCCTACTTCATCTGGAAATACAATCATAAAAGCCAAAGATACATTAGGCGACATTTGTCGCGCGACATGTCGAGCGATGTCGCGCTACATCGCTCGACATGTCGCGCGACAAATGTCGCCTAATGTATCTTTGCCTTAATGTTTATGATGAAGATTTTTTTAAGAATGTGTATTCATATTCATTTTACAATTAAGTAGTCACGTTTTACAAACTATCATAACTATCATATTGAAGTTAGTCTTCATCTCTCGTTACGTACGGTAAATAAAAATTTTCGGCAATTTGCCAGGGTTTTAATAGTAGATTGTTCAACAAGGGACTAAAACAAGCCATAATGTCACGAGATATTTAGACACCTGAGCATAGCGAGGGTGGCTATAGTTCGAGTGTCATTATGGTTGTTTAGTCTCGCGTTAAACACTCTACTTTTCACTTTGAATGCGAGGAAAAAACGACGTTCTTTCTGTTACATAAAAAATTACAATACTGATTACAACAAAGCTTTCCATGTACAAATATGTTTTAATCTAACCTAAGAAAATTTAAAAAAAAACGCGGTTTTTCTTTTCTTTTACTTTTTTTTGTAAAGTGACGCTTTGAATGCTTGCATATTTAGCCAACAGATTTTAACTTTAAACTATTTTTAAGCTTAGGTATTATAATTACACTATGCATAATAAAATGTGTTAATAATTATTATAATGAAATAAATTATTATTCGTAATCAACAATCGTGTTTTGCGAAATTAAATCACTTTTTAAAAAAAATTTGGCAGAGTAACAATTACCGCCATTTTTAAAGACGTAAAAATAGCCTCATTGACATTTTGAGGTTATTTTTACGTCTATAAAAATGGCGATAATCCTACCTTCACAAACACGGTGACTGGCTGTTTAAGAGGTTTCTAAGGCCAATTAAAAAAATATTACTTTAGCCCCTAGAGCTTAAAAAGGAGTTTTAGGCCCGCTATATGGGGACTAAAGAATCACTTTAAGAGCATGAGAAGTGAAAAATACTTTTTAATCCTTCCTAAAACTGTCAAGCAACAAACCTCACCTGAGATAAAGGAGTTTGCCTGTCGAGCAATGTAACCGTTAATTTAATATTAGCATTTTCTTCTCCTTTAATTTTTTTGTAATTAAAAAGGCTTAAGAAAAGCATTCTAACTACCTACGCGTTTTGTTTCAGGTTTGAAAAAATACCCGTACCCGTAAGTCGAACGTAAAACAACACGAAATTCAATCTCCCAAGTGTTAGAAAATACATGTTGTACCCGTTTAACGATAATTAATCTGTTATTCTATGGTACAAGTCTTTTGTCACCTCACATTTCTTCACCTAATCTTAATCCCACTTGACTCCGTACCATTCAGCAGTCCGTAATTTATTGCTAATATATTTCCAAAGGTTGCAAGTCAATTCTGTCCACGTACGTATTCTATTATCATATACGTTATATTATTCACGTAGACCATTATCGATGGCTGTGCCCGAGCCCTTGGCAAAAGGGACGGCAACAGTATGGAAAGTTAATGGAAAATTCAAGTGAATATGTAATATAGGAAGTTAATGTGTTAATAGTCTAACAAAAATAGTTAAAATGATTAACATAAAAACGTGTGCATGTGCGTCTAACCGGTGCCGCCGTGGCGCGTTACTCCCGATGAGTATCAAATTTAATGAAATACTCAGAATGTAGCTGTCCGTTTTATTCCAATGCTTAAAATAATTTTTCGACAGTATAAAGACTAAATTTTGGCTAACTGTGTACGTACTTCATTATCGAGAGAGACGGTCCAAACTGGGGCACCAAAAATACAAACATGAGGACAGATGAAAATGAATAAAATCATTCAAATTGTTAATTTTGACATGCTATTATGCCACTCTTTAATTACATTTAGTGGCTGATTCGTGGTCACACCGAATTGTCACACTGCTATCTCTATAGCACTGACTGATACTTAGGTAACTGTCTTCTCTCTTTCATCAAAAATCATGTTTATTCCGCAAAAGTCTGCTTTGAAATCTGCCTCGTCATTTAATAGCTATGCTAGAGACAGGCAGATATTATTTAAAAATCAAACTTCATTACCAACACACATTTCAAAATTAAGGCGACCATCAAGAATAATATTCTCGAAGCAAACAACACAAACGAAATCAAAACTACGAACTACATTGTCTCACCCCTTCCACACGTATCTAACCTTTGAAATATTCATGAGCGTAATTTCACTTGCAATCTCCTAGTGGTTGCATAAGATTAATGTTTCATTAGTGCTCTCAGTAATACGTTAAGATCATTACACTGCTCCGCTACTGACACTGAAGTGAGTTTGATAGAATATTCCAAACAGCATCTATCCTTCGGGACCTGTTTCATAACCATTTGTAAAATGAAGGTACAAAAGGGAGGTCCTAAAAGCTTACGCAAATAATAGGCTAGATGACTAAAAAAAACTATTTAGTCCGTCATATAGAATACCAAAAAATATTGTACACATATTTTTTCTTTTATTTGACAAACGAAAAATGGCGACAACACAGCGCTTGATAGTTTCGCGTGACGTCACGCCTAGGTACAAATTTTACCTAGGCGTGACGTCACAAGCCCCCACTCCAGAAGTTTGATGATCTGTAACTTTATCGATGTTTAGATAATTGAAAAAAGAAAAAAACATGTGTCTCACATTTTCCGTAATCTTACTTACGGACTAATTAGAATTACATTTTTTTTACCCAGTCATCATCCCTATTCTAGTTATCAAACCTTAGCTCATGTTAGCAGCAGCGTCGCCGTTGTTGTTTATTTTTATTTTCAATTTCCCCGTATTGGGTTTAAAATTACATTTCTCCATTTATTCTATGAATGTTATAAGATTTGGATAAGGAGCAGCGCAGACGACAGACTTTTGTGCGATCGAGTCTGCGGCGCAATAAAAACTCTGGATGGAAACTCTCTGCGCGCCATTCAGACTTTTTATTGCGCCGCAGACTCGATCGCATAAAAGTCTGTCGTCTGCGCTGCCCCTAAGGATACAGGTTTAGATATGCTTCATGCGACAGGTTAGCCACTTGTCACAATTAACTATACGCCTTTTATTTAACTTTCAACGCAAGATTGTGAGGATAACGGCTTTAAAATGTGAAATAGTCGGGGGTTTCGTTTACGTAGTTATTTGTGTGCTTTTTGAAATACAGACGTTATGTTTATGCACGTGTGTATGTATGTCCATGTCTTGAAAGTAACGATTTCAACACAAAATAGTTGTTGTAGTCAGAATTTCCCACTAAAACGCGGCAGTCGATTAAATACCATTTGTAACACACAAAGTGGTCAAAACACTAAAATATACTAATCGAATTTTTACTGATTTAAACATCATTAATTAATCTAGTGCTCTAAACATGACCAACATTTATTACAAACTAGTAAAACGAATGCCACTTTAAGCAATGTTAAAGCTCAAGCTGAGGCTATAACCGTAAAAGTGACGTTGCCATAATATTTTACAGACCACAAGATATCTGCTGTCATTTCTGAGAGTGCTGCTGTAAGAAGATTAGCAAAGCTTTACTGGAAACAACTTTGCGAATTTACCAAAGAGTCTCAGTACGAAAAAGATTGAGAACAAAGAGCCGCAAAAGGAACTATTAAACGCATTGACTGTCCCTCGGACCGAGAGAATGGCGAATGGCGACACAAACTTACACTGGAAATAAGTTAAGACTTAAAACCGATTCAGTGTATTTTGAGTAGAAACCCGATAATGGGCACTAGAAATGGACTCTTAATAGAAAGGGATGAATCGAGAACTTCGGTAATTCTTAAAAAGTTTTAATTCTGTGACGGTTTTTGAAATAGCGCGTTAAATCTACTCATGGTAAAATTCAACACCCCGGCGAATATTAGGTATAGATGGGAAAGACTAATTCTGCTTGTCTGTTGGTCTGTTACATTTTCACTCTTAATCTACTGAATGGATTTCGTCAAAATTTGGCATTGAGGTAGTTTGAGTCTCTAAAACGGACAAAAGTTACTTTTTGTATCAAAAAAATTTAACGTTGTTAACAGACGGAGAAAGGGGCTACAGTTAGTTTTTAATAATGAAATGATGTATATTTCATCCTTTGAAGCTTCAAAATTAAAACAAATGAACACAGTCAGTACCCACAGCTCAGTATCTTACAATGTTCAACTATCTCGATAGTAAATTAACTTCATAAGTAAGAGGTCAATAAAAGAGAAATAAAATAACTTTACTGCTGTTTGTAACATCTGGAAGACGTTGAAGCGTCTCTGGTTATAACTCACCTGATTAGTCTGATAAAGTAATTAGCTACTGAATAAGAGGCACATAAAACTATGTCTCGTAAAGTAAGGTTATCGGTTTTATGTTCGTCTGGAAAAGAAGACTTCAATAAGGCATATAAAAATCACCAAAGACTACTGCGAGACTAATTTCTGCACCATTTCCATAAGTTAACAAGTGGTCGTTATTTCTGGCGACGGATCAAACGATTCGTATGGAGAAATTTAATGTCGAAATTTTCCATAGGAATTATTCATTCCGAAGCTAGCGAGTACAGCCAATGTAAACACGTGGTATTAGTAAAGTCCTCGACATCAATCAACATATTGCAATGTGGCCAGCTCAAGCCGAAATTCTCTATTTCTTCCATTAATTTCGTTATAGGCGACTAAGGAAATAGGTTAAGGTAAATTTTAAGCGACAGGCTTATTATACGACTTCACATAAAACCTATAAAAAAAATACAGCCGAATTGAATATCTCCTTTTTTGAAGTCGCTTAAAAAAAGTCTTGGAGTGGCTATGAAATGTGACTGAGTCATAGTTAACATAACCCATTTGGAAAAATAGGCGTGATGTGTGTAGGTATGTTCCAGCTCACATAAACCTTAAAATCTTACACACTCATGCATTAAAAATCACACATCAAAATCTCTGTCTCGAAACGTAAACAAACCAGTAACCAAGTTTTCCTCGACTCACGTTGCCCTAAATAGAAATCAAAGCATCGTAAAACGTACAATCAGTACATAATTTAGGAAGTTCGCTTGTCAGGCTCAATTATCGAAGATTCTTCGGGGCTGAGGCCAAATTATAAATCGGAAGGTTCCCAAGGACTAGCCGCTAATTGAAATTATTTGACAAGCATTTGGCAGGGATTTTCGAGTTGTGCCTGATTGGCTTATTAGTATAATGAGGCAATTTTTGTTCCTACCCGAATTAATTTCGCGGTCTCATTTAGGTCTAGAGGCTCTGTGGAACTATTGTGGAATTGGATGGTACTTTTATTAATTGGTTTTTTACATACTTTTTTAAGGACTTCATGTTTGTATTTCCAACAGTAGACAAAGCACTTGAAGTATTTTATTTCACGTTTTGTATCTAGGTAGCTTTAAACAGATGAAAGTGACAAGTTCCGAGCCTGTCGTCTAAAACATACTAAACTTATTTTCTTAAGCTAAGCGTCCACTAGTCGGTATCGTACGCATCGGACGTATCGCACGCAACGGATTGTAGTATTCTTTGTATAGAAACTCATACAAGTGCGTCCACCTGTCCGCATCGTACGCATCGCATTTCGCCATACATCTGATTGAATCCGATGCGTCCGATGCGTGCGATGCGGACCTGTGGACGCTTAGCTTTAGTCGCCTCTAACGGCATCCACGGCAATTTTGATTACGTCGCTAAAAACTGATCTCAAATACAGTAGCACGCTAATTTTCATCTCCCACATAAAACATAATATTATGTCCCCATTTAATCAAACGTAAAAGAAAGAGACGTCTAATACTTTTTTACGTTTAAATCCCAAATAAACGCTATTGTGCTAAGGCGGTTGTATTCCAAAAAACATACGAAATGCTACGTATGTCTAGGACCACGACTGCCAACTGTACCTTAGTCGTCTCTTAACACATCGTGGAATTTTAAAACCGACACCACGCGGGGAGATATTGCATTAAATTTAAACTCAACAAAAGTATAAAGAACCTCAGTAACTAAAAACATTTCATTGAATAACCGAACTTAACTTATCTTCATGCTACCAAGGTGGATACATAAACATCAATAATTATGAACTTTCTGTATCGATGGAAAAGAAGATTAAATTGAACGGTCGAATCACGTGGATTATTTATGGCCCGGATATTACCAGCCCGTTGCCCTGTTTACGTAAACAGTGCAAGATTGCTTCAGCAAACGTTTTATTTCTGGAAATAAACACATTTAATTAAAGTTGACTCGTGCAATTACTAAAACTACTTTTCTCTAAGGAAAAAAGGATTCGAAGGTTAATCTTGAGTTTTAACACATACACACATCACGCCTGAAAATCGGTCTCAAGGCACCATCAAGTAAGCGACTGGTACCTTTGCCATGTCGTTTTTTTTTTTTGAAAACGGAAAAAAAAGTTTTAATTCATTATTTAAAAAAAAGAACAAAATCTACTTTAGGAAAAATGGCACATTTACTTACTACTATATTTTGCTTATTTAATGTACTTTCCCCCCATGTCTCATAGCTTTAGAAGATTCGGTATACTCTCATGGATTTCTTTAAACAAATTTGCTACAAACTCCGTTCACTGATTCTCTTTTATTTCATCTCAAAGACTCGGATTTACATAGCGTCGTTATTATGTGTTAAAACTTTGTTTAATTTATGACTTGAAACTTCCAGGTCCTTGTTAAGAGAGAGGCGGACAAAAAAACGGGGACATAGCAAAAAGTTCAGTCTTAAGACGTCTTAATTCAACTGTTTTCTATTACAATTTGTAATTATTAAGAAGAATCCATTTTCGAGAACATACAAAAGTTAACTGTTATATACAAAGGAGTCTTTGAAATTATGTTAGTATGGTAGACGTGTTTTTTAAAGAATATCCAACTCTAAGTAGATACGAAATCATCACGCGTTACTTTTAGTAAAATTACATCAATTCCTGTCAATAACACAAGGACAAATATTACAAAGGCTCGACTTTTTATGATATTTCCCATCCTTCACAAACAAACAACGTGATCGGGTAACAATAAGTTTGCGGGAAAATCAGTCAACCCTAAGGAAACGTCCCGATGTGGAACGAAGATATTACTCAGGGAAGTTCACGTTGTCGCGACCAAATCCTAAACAGGAGCATAAATCTCTCGCCAACGTGTCAAGCGGCTGAAATTCTATGCGCACACCTTTCAATTGTATAGATTTTTCGGAGTTTCTGTGTGATTTCAAAGATATTGGCTTTGAAATTTTCGTATTCTTCAACTTTACCTAATAGGGTAGAAAACTAAAGAAAAACTATTTAGTTTGTCAGATAGATTACCAACAATATTGAACTCCAATTTTTTATTTTGTCGGCCTTTTTTGTCGATGTTTAGTTATTTGATGAACCAAAAAACGACGTGTCTCAATATTTATTTTTCCATATTGTAACTAAGGAACTAATTAAAATTATACATTTTTACATCCAAATTGGTTTACATTGATTATAAAACGTTGAAATTATCTCACTGTAAGCGCCCTTAAAAAGAAAAATAATACTTTTTGTTACAATTAAGTCGTCAACGTATACTATCTTACGTCACGTCTAGTTCTATTTTGGAAAACATCCATTCAGCAAACCAAAGCCGAACTCGATATCGTTCCTACAGAAGTTTCCTTTCAACGCACAACTTTAGCCAACACAATCTCACTAATATGCTTTCGACATCGATTTCAGGATAACTTAAGTCAGTTATCGAAATTGTTCTAACTTTTATGTTGGCGGAAATAACCTAGAGTTCATTTTGTATTATCTTGTTTATGGAAAATAAAGTGAGCACAGGTCGTAACTCTGTTCTTGTTTAAGGATTTGCGAAGGTATTTGTGTGTGTGTGTGAATTGTGTGAGTTGTGTGTGTTGTGTGTTATGAGTAACGTTGCGAGACGCCTCCACCCACGGGAGTCGTAAATAGTACCGGAAAAAATGAAACCAGTTTTCACTTGGCGTTCTTTCGCCGATGGGTTGAGTGTCGGAGAGAAGCGGTAGCGGAGTTATATGCAAATGAAATGTAATCTTACATTCATAGTGATATACTGAGAATTTAAAAAGTTGGTAATTCATTAATCTTAACGATCTCTTTTATAATTGTCTCTGATTCATCCCCCTAGATACCCTTTTATTGTAACAGCTTTAATGTGATTTCTCCTTTTTGATGCATTTACTGAAAAAAACTAAACAGAGGTTACATTTAACCCAGTGTCAATTATCTGTCAAATTCGCGTTTAGTATTTTGTCATCCACAAAAACTAGTTCGCATTTCTTCTGTGAACCTGAGACAAGGGTGAGTTGCAAAAAAAGTGTACAGTCAGCGTCTGATACATGTATACACTTTAGTACCTTTTCTAATTAACCTCATATTTGAACTCTAGTATGAAATTGTCACTGCGATCACAGTGACAAAGTACCAAAGTGTAACCATGTATCAGACGCTGACTGTACATTTCATAAAAATGAAGTGTCCTCTAACTTCAAAAATCTGTGAAAAATAGGAAATTAAAGTAATTTAGGTTTTAAAAATATTTTCCAACAGTGTAGTTTATAAATTATAATCTGATTGAAGCCTTACAGTTTAATCACATAACATTGACAAATGAACAAAAATAAATAAAAAAACGAAAAAACGTAATTCTTCTACCATACAGTAAGTTAAGGATTTATGGCTAGCATTTGTAATTGAAAAGATCAGATGTATGTGTAAAACAAATCATAAAAATTAGGCGGGCAGTTTTAATGTCGACTTTCATAAGCATTTTTGTTTCTTTACTTCATCATCATCGTCATCGTCGTCCTATATTCGTTCACTGCTGGACATAAATTATGTAGGCCTCTCCTCTCTCTTTTTTTATCTGTGGTTTATTTAAATCAGACGCCCTCGCTTCCTCTTTTTAATTGAGCGGTGTTAACAGATATTCCACCTGCGGTGACTTTTAGTGCTCACGCCTTTCGACATCAGTGCGTTGTGGAAAAATTACGCTCTAAAAGGGTTTTTCGGTTAAACATTTTTCTGTGGGTTTGACAGCAGACCTAGGCATGAGTTAATGAGGCGCGCGTGAAAATTTTAACGTGGACTAAAACATTTTGATAATGTTTAACGTTATGTATGTTTACAGAGAAAATAGACCTACTTTTTAAGTAAACATTTTTCTGTGGGTTTGACAGCAGACCTAGGTCGCGCATGTGTTAATGAGGCGCGTGTGAAAATTTTGACGTGGACTAAAAGGTTTTGTAATGTGTAACGTTGAGTTTACAGGGAAAGTAGGTACCGGCGACCAATACTTGCAATAGACATAGCAGGTATTCCTGATTTTTTAGTATACAAATGTTCATAGGTACTACTTTTTTTATCAAATTAGTTTACTGAATAATATAGCAAAGTGTGTAGAAATATTTTTTGAAGGAATGCTTAAAATATGTCGAATGAACGGTACAAATGTTACATAGGTTTTTAGTGTTCATTTGTTGGTGTTTCTAAAGAATCAAAATATGTGATGGCGTGAAAGACGATATCTCAATGTAACCTAAGACTTGGAGACAGTCTAAAAACATTGCATAAGAAGCTAAAGCTTAGGACGTTAAAAATCTGCAGAATATTCCCAATTATGCACGTATGTAGCCCGTGTCTCGTCAAGTTATAGGATAACATCTCCATATCTTTACTGAACGTCGTAAGAATCGACTAAAGAAAACAGATTAAGGTATATTTTAAGCGATAGGCTAGAAATTTGTCACTAATTTACAACTTTTACCAAACTCAAATCTAAAATTAAGCTAAAGTGGCTTCGAAACTTGAAATGGTCATGATTTTTTTTTGACGGAGTGGAAATGCCATACGCATACGCCCAGACAGGTTGCTAGTCTGGCATCAAAAATATACCTTAACCTATTACTTCCTTAGTCGCCTCTTACGACATCCTCAGAAGAAATGGAGAGGTGTTATTCTAAACCCGACACCACTCGGTCCAGTATTAATGGAAAAATACAGGCGAGATGTATGTTTGTATGTAAGTAGGAGGTGCAATCCTCAGGGCGGCGGAATAAACCGCGTTTCGGTTCTCACGTTACCAGCAATTTATTGTTGTTGACATCTCGCCGCCAAAACTAAAAGCCTTATTGGGGATCGTCTGGAAATAATAGCTTTTACTCCCTCCCTTTATCTCAGTGTGCCATTCGTAAAATTGTGTTTGATTATTGTTGTGCCGTATTAGGTTTCGGTAAACGGGATTTTTCACGAATAAATAAAAGTTGTGCGGAATACCGTGTCTCGTTACCCATGTTTTGGCGCGTCGTTGTTATGAACATTACGTAAATAGGCACAAAATATTGCGTAAAAATAAATCAATCAGGTTTATGTTTATTGCAGTTAGGACTAGCGGTCTGGTTTTGCTCGCCTCCACAACTTACAAATTGTATGGGATGGTTTCATACAAAATATAGATTTTTGGCTAGAGAGAAGTACCTTGAAGCTATATATTCAGAACAAAAGAGCGGTAGAGGGAAAATAATGATGGAATCGGTACTTATGTTAGGCTTAACACGCACTGCGGATTTTAAAAAGCGGATCCGCAACCGCAATAAATGTAACGTATGGCATCCTTTATAAGCGCACGCACTTGCGGTTTTTTTCAGTGACTGATTTAAAAAACGCAACTTGCTACATTTCGATTTGCGGTTTGCAACCGCGCGTTTTTATGTATCCCATACTTCATGTATGGCAGCGCCCGCACTGCGGTTCGTAAAAAGCGGTTTTTTCGTCAGTTCGGCTCAGACAGCGGAGCTGTGAGGTGTGTTTCGCGCGATGTATTATGTCGTCGGATTATGTTATTCGCAATAATTCATCAAAACTACTAATTGACATCCTGCAGGAGTTAAAAAAAATGTCTTTGTTGTTTCGTACATCACTGTAAATTTTACAAAAATGATCCCCTCAAACATCTCTGATCAGTTAAAGGATGCACCCAGTACTTATGTCGGCGAAGACGTTTTCTATTTTTTTATTTCTTAAAACTAAGGCCACAACACAAACTCCTCTGAGGAAATCCATTGTCATACTGAACGTCAAATCCGCGGAAACGCAACCGCAGTGCGAGTTCCTCCGCGGTTCGGCGTTTTCCGCCAAACCGCAACCGCAAGGAAAAAACCGCAGTGCGTGTTAAGCCTTAATATCTAATAGGAAAAATGCAAGCGCCGTGAAGTGTGAATACATTAAAAAAAACTCAAATAATACTGCTGCTCTCATAGGTAAAATTCTAAGGGCTTGCCCTTTAAACTACGAGACTGCAGGCTTGTCGGAGGCCAAAATAGCTTGGTCCGCTGCTTGCCCGGGTAAAGATCTACCTGATAATACAAAATCGCAAAGGGCCTGGGATGACATTTTTTCCAAATTGACTTTTGATTCCCTTCTGTCTCGCAGCATGGGCTCGGAACGTGCCAGGATTTTGGCAGCTGGTTCTGTCGAGGCTGGCTACTGGCTACAGGCTTTCCCATCAGCCAATACTGGCACGTTTTTAGAGCCCGAAACTCTAAGGGTGTCTACCTGTCTGCGGCTTGGAGTACCTGTATGTATACCGCACAGCTGCCCTTGCGGTAGCTATGTTGATGCGCTGGGACACCACGGACTTTCTTGCCAGAAAAGCGCTGGTCGCTTTTCAAGACATGCCGCTCTAAACGACATCATCCGCCGCTCTCTTGCCACCATCAACGTGCCTGCGGTTTTAGAACCGTCAGGCATAATCAGAGATGATGGCAAGAGACCGGATGGTATGTCCCTAATTCCGTGGAAGCAGGGACGAGTGCTGGTGTGGGATGCCACCTGTGTCGATACACTAGCACCGTCCCACCTCCACGGTACTTCTACAGAAGCAGGAGCGGCAGCTGAAGCGGCCGAAAAATTGAAAAACGCCAAATACAGAGGTCTCGGCTCTGAATACCTGTTCTTACCATTCGGAGTCGAGACCTTAGGTCCGTGGGGCCCCAGCGCAAACAACCTTGTAAAAGAGATCTCCAAGCGACTGGTAGATACAACTGGAGACCGAAGAGCTGGCAGCTTCCTCGCTCAACGCATCAGCATTGCGATACAGCGAGGAAACGCTGCCAGCGTCTTTGGGACTATGCCTCGGGGGTGCCCTTTTTTAAATATAGTCTAGTTTTTAAGTTAGTTATTATTTTAGTTAGTTATTTTATTTTTGATATTGCGTAATGTTATATTTTTAAATAAATACTTTTTTAAATGATATATTTACATCTAAAATATAAAGTAGTCAACAGAAAGTTTACGATCGTTCGTACTTGTTGTCCTAAAAGTACCAGGCCGCGTCTTTCTAGACCAAGTCTGAGTTTAGATATCAAGAGTATTTTGTTCTTCTAGAGAGATGACATCGCCATTCAGTTTAATACACACAGTTTAGCAGAAAAATTTTAACATTTTATGTACTAATTGCTAATTTGAAAAATAATACGTAGCATCTAATACCGCATTAGTGCAAATTTGCTCATATTATTTCACTTCCAACTCCAACACTTTTGTTATTCGTTTAACGCCAAAGTTTGCGCTAAGAGGGCTCGCCGCGAAAATTCATAAACTTGAAAAAAGGTTATTTGTCTGCGGTCCCTCACGATTGGTGTTTGTGTGGCCGCCCTAAATACATAATATTTAATGGTAGATTATATTCGGAGGCAAACAGAAGGGAATGGTCGCGATAAGCGTTGTAGGTACGCGGAACATTTATGCGAGAGGTACCTGCGCATTTACTTGATTTGATATGCGGTAAACTTTACTGTTGCGCACAAAATGATTATTTCACGTTTTTTTTTTTACTAACACTTTCGGGAAAAACGTGGTTGTCATGAAGAATGGGCCCAAGAAAATAAAAATAAAATAGTTTTTTTAATACGCACAAGTAACGATTTATTATTAACCCATAAATGCATTCAGAGATAAATCACTACTTTCTGTTTGTATTGTAAAACAGTAAATATGTAATTAAATGGCACGGAAAAACCAGAACACTAATCTAATAATGGGAAATCAATTGCCCAAGAAATACATAGATCATGGTTTTACAAATCTGCCTACCCTCTGCTTTTTTACAAAACTACATTATCTACTAAAACAAACCTAATAAACAATATAAACTCAAATACTCGTTAAAAACTAGTAAACAGTCATGACATGTTTTTATAGCGTGTCTTTTGCTGTATTACTTTTTTAGTCAAGTGGTATATTTTCGCCTAGGGAATCAAAGGAATCACTGGTTACTCTCTTGTAATAAGTGCTCTGTGTCGTTGCGTAACTCGGTATGTTAGATATTTTTATCTCTGTCATTAGTTGTGATTAACGAGAAGTAGCGTCACGGTATTAATGGTTCGCATTGTAAGTGAGGATTTCTGTTAGGCACATACAAGTATATTGAGCTGTTTCCTTATTGTCCGCGTGGATGAAATATCTGATGAGAAAGCACTTGGCTGTATTGTCTTTCTGTAACTAAAGAGCTGTCAATGAAACAATAATGGTGACTACATAGATACATAGATACATCAGGCTTGTATTCCCAATTTCACGTTACGTGGTCACTTCTAGCTATTTTTAGATTTTAAGCTAGCAGGTATAATAGTACCGCTTTGCTAGCCTGTTGTCTAAAATATACCTTAACCATTTTCTTTAGTCGTCTCTTACGACATCCACAAAATAAAATAAATGAAGACGGTGATATTCTAACCTCGCACAGAAAATTGAAATTGAATATGTCTACAAAATACCTTAGAATGGGTATCAAAATGTAGCGCCATTCATCTTCATTAGTGCGAAGGCTTCCATTTTAAACCCTAGGTCCTCAGTGTTATCGAAGAAACGTCGGGAGCACTCGGTGTAAAAAGCACTATAAATTATAATCACGCAGCCGAAAGGTACTGCTAAATTAAATAAATATGAATTGCCGTCATTTGGTAAAGAGTCACAGAAAAATACTTACCGTAGCTTCTTTGTCTATTTGTCATTCAGAGTATGCTTTTATTTTAATAGTTTTCCATAAATTTAAATAGAGATGGTAAGGTCATCCAGATACTTAAAACCTGACAGAAAAAAATATATGCGTTGCAATACTATTTTCGTTTATACTATTAACTATATGTACGGCGACGAATACTGGTACAGCGTCGGTTACTGGTAAATTTACCTTACGTTTTAGGCTACGTTTTAGACTACAACCCGTCACTATTATACCTTCTTTATCTAAACTTAAAAATATGCTAAACGTGGAAATAGTCATAGTTTTGGCTTTGTAAAGTTTTGTGTGCTCTGTCTATTCCATTTAGAAAAACAGACGCGTTTTACATTACATATTTTACAGTAAAAAACAGACGCGTTTTACAATACATATTTTACAGTAAAAAACAGACGCGTTTTACAATACATATTTTACAGTAAAAAATCTTATTTATCAGAATGATACCCAAGCTACTCGTAATACTAATCTTATGCACACAAAGTTGCAGCTAGAAGCTAGTAAAAACTATTTACCAAATCTTTAACTGTGAAGATAACGTTACGATAATGTACGCAATCGAATAAAGTACAAATAAGTCACATTTCAAAGAAGCAAATCAGAATAATGCCCCCGTAATTCGCTACAACTGAAAGCTAATAAAACCATTTCAAAGCAACTACCGTTGTTATATACCGCTACGTCCCCTCTGACGTTATCTGAAAAGTTTTCATCACGAGACCCGGATAAGAATCAAACGCGAGTCTCATAACGTTTTGGCTCGAGAGATACATTTGCCGACAAATTGCCAACAATAGCAGTTTTGTATGAGAAAATGACTCCGCTTGGAGCTCGTGGCGCGCGAGCCCAACTAAATGGACGCCACGCGGTGCAAGCCAAAGAAAAATATTACTTGAGGTTTGCGTCTTTGCTTGGTTGAAGTTTTCGTTTTCATTACTTTCTTCATTTGTGAGATTCATTTTGAGGAAACGGTGTTTCTTGTAATATTACATTAAAATTGTGTTTTTATGCTTAATGTTACATCAAGAGTTTGTGACTTTGATTATATCTAATAGCAATATACCTACCTACATGCGGACATGCCGCTTTCTCATAGGGGTAGGCAGAAACTTTGTTCCAACTGCTATAATCCTAACACCCCTTTTGCTTTATCTGTATTTATTTATCCCGAAACCGGTGAGTATATTATATGTATGAAAAGATTAATGAATGTGTAACGTGAAAAGCATTAAAGTAGAATAAATAAATAAAATACTATAATTTGTGATTTGTTCCTACCTATCTGAAGTGCCTTAACTTTCGTGTTCGCTAACTCTGTATTAGAGACGCAAAGATAAAAATATAGTTTTCAAAAAAATCGACACTAAAACATATATTATTTCAGATAACAGAAACATAATTGTTGATGAACTGAGATCTAGAACTAACTCATTCTAGAAACTAAAAAAATAAGCATAATGACGTAGACATATTATTATACTGCAGATGTCCCTCCATGAACATAATTGTAGTTTCCAATATTCTATGATGTAGCGTCACATATTTTAAAGTCT
>BHDV01067072.1:162387-183958 GCA_005406045.1 Adoxophyes honmai
GCTTGAAATTCTGAACAAAACTGTGTATTTAACTCATTTTCGGTATTTTGTCCTTTACGACAATTGAACCTAAAGGTATCGATATATATAGTATAGGAAAGTATGTATCCGAAATACTCTATTTTTAGGTCTGTGCTTTATATCTACCACTGTCTACCTTTTATCCGCTTGGAAAAGACTTTAAACTAATGCAAAAAACGCGTCCGCCTAAGTCATTCTGTCTTCTGAGATTCATAATTCAAAACCCAATCATCCGCATCAAGCTACTAACCAGCAGTAGCTCATTGCAGACTATATACTATCCTATTTCATGTTTTAAACTAGGTATTTAGTTTGTATACTGTACTGTTACTAAGGTGCCACTTACGGGAATGTGCAATATCAGTAATCGCTCCCAGGAATACGGTCACACCTGCTCTACGCTCCAGTTCACGCGTGGCTTAGAGCAATCTCTGAGCACGAGTGCATTTGCTTAATTAAACTCACTACTAATTCAACTACGTGCACCTAATACGCTTGTTTCTTGTTAATGACGCACGTAAGATTGATAGGGCTAATAATGTGTGTGAGTTCCTCCGTACCTTGAGAAATTTGTGGGTGATACTCGGTGGAACTCTGGTTGAAAGGAGCCTTCACTGTCTTTACCAAAGAATATGTTTTGTTTTGTGTTTTACTATGCTATACGACACAATTCTTACACACAGACATACATATTCCCTATTGGGCTACAACGTTAAACCCATGACTATTATCACTTTTCATTACCATTATATTATTTAGCATAATGTTAAGTTTAAACATAGATGAAAGAACTAAAATAGTGACAGGTTGCTAGCCTGTCGCCCAAAACATACCTAAAACTAATTCCTAAGTCGCCTCTTGCGACATCCACGGAAGAAATAGAAAAAATGTTCTTCTAAACTCGACACCACACGGTTACAAAACACACACACTATACAATTCTTGGGTAAAACATGATATTGGGAAATAATGAAATTGTGCCTGTTAACGATACTGAATAAAATTCTTTGACTCAACAACCAATACTTTACCCTATAAAATATTCGCATTGCCGAATGGTTAAGCACGACCAAGTATTGCAACAACCCAATATTCCGTTAAGTGAGCATATTTGCCAAAACAAACAGAGGGTTCTCCAACAATTTACGGCCCTCGTCCAAGCGAGTGGAAATGTGTAAACGGGGCACAAACAAGTCGCCGACCTGGAAATCTTACAACGGTTTCGGCCGAGATTAATTAGTCAGAGTAAACATCTCGACTAATCTTGTAATCAGCGTGCAACTGACTGAGATAAATAAATTATGTCCGTGGGCGAAAATGCCATCGCGAAATGCCACAAATTTTGCCCACTTGTAATAATATCTCCGGTGCAAAGCTCAGTCGTGGGAAAACGTGCATTTGGGAGGGAGCTAAGAAATACGAGATATCGGAGAAATAAGATAGTTTCGGAAAATGGAGGAGCAAAACGCGAAAGAACAAGTAAGTAAGTTTGTTTTGTTAAGAGCGGACTGTTTCTTTCCAACTTGTGAATGACGTTTCATATTTTATTTGTTTTTGAAATTCAAAATGATTAAAAAAATATGTCTATTAATAACTGTCTGATTAGTAATAAATCGTTACCTAAATAAGTTTATAAATCAGTGATAGAATTGTCTAGTTTCTTGTACAATGAAATATATTTTATTTTCATGACGCTTAGTATAAAAGATTACCTAAATCTCGTCTTGAATAATACCTGTTCCGAAGTACCCGTTATCTGCAAAATTAACGACTGCAAAAGGGAAATTAAGTTTCTTGAAAAGTTGAAACGTTTTATTGCTTTAAAATAGAGTGCCGCTTTACGGGGTGCCAGGTAATATAATAATTTGATTATTTTTTAAGAACAAGCCCAAAGGCGAGCGCAGCGGGCCTGTTGAGGAAATAAAGAAATTCAAAGAGAACCTGCTTCAGTCCGCCGCGGCAGGCTCCGAGTAAGTACAAAGACCCAAGTGCAACTAGGTGTTGCCTTCGAATGGTTCCGTCCCATCCTTAATTACTATAATAACGTACCATCGCGAACCGGGATTGTTGAGCCACTTACCTATGTTTGTAACTTGGTCGTGTAATACTAATCCAATAGCTAACATCTATCAGTCACATCGGTCATTGATTAGGTACACGTCCAAATTGAGAACAGGGGCAAGTGGCTCAACAATCCCGGTGCGTGACTGTACAAAGACCCAAGTGCAACTAGGTGTTGCCTTCGAATGGTTCCGTTCCATCCTTAATTACTTTAATGACGTACTTCTACAGTACATCCCGATATTCTAAAAGTGGCATAACACCCTAGTAGATTCAATGAACCTTAATAAAGCTAAACCGTTTTAGACTGAATACTGGGTGGCCGTTAGAGGAGTAAGCCAAAAATGGCCGTACAATTTGTGTGTGCTTACACACGAAAATGCTTAATCTATACTATTTTTTATATTGTTTGTTGGCTGAAACATAGCACTATCCCACTAAAATAAAATTCGTTTCTGAGTTAAAAAGATCTCACACTGTCGCCTTAACAAATTAAGAGTAAATTAGTTCAGAGGTTGAAATGTGAATACTTTAGATAACAGACAGGTAAACCAGGAGTTGTTTTTTGATAATAATAGTGTCCGTTATGAACGCTGTCTGTAAAAATGTTAAATGTCTGTTCATCTATTAAAAATACATAAAGTAACTATTAAGTTCTCCGTGGCTCACAAACAAGCAAGGTCGTAGAAGGGGTCCTGTATACATTCTTGGCATACGGAACCCTAACTATCTCGGAAATGAGCCCGACATTACAGGGAACGTGAATTTATTAACTGCATTATGCAACTGTAGAATTCTGGAAGACAGGGGAACGTAATTTACATACAAATATGGCAAGCTTTGCGAAGGCGTAACGTTAGATTTTGTTACCTGCACGGAACGGAATAGCGTGAATTTCTGTTAGTAAGATACTACTAAACTTTTCCTGTACGTACTTGCCCAAAGTCTGGCTACATTACCATTCAAATAGCATGTGTTAGTGCATACTTCCTTGTACATTATAGTAATAGTTGCTTAATACAAGCAGGTTTTGACGTTTTACTTTGAAGTACTTACAACGCAAGCACTAGCCTATTTACAAAGATACAATTTTAATTTGTGAACTAAGTTTTTACTCTGAAACAGTTGAGAAAATCCAACGTAAAAGTATATTACCTTGATCAATTGCAAAATGTCCAAAACATACCATATTAAGAATTAGGTACCTAATCCAACGTAACATCAAGAAACATTCAAATAATTTACCAAGATTAACCGACATGTTCCGGGCAATTCGTGACCTATCATCAGGTGCAACGCGCTAATGGCGGCCGCCGTAACGTTGTCAAACTTAATTATTATTTCACTTTGAATGAGTTTTTTATATCACATTTTACCATCTGATTACCCTGAAATTGCTAAACGTGGCACTGGATTTTTGAATTCATGTGCTCTACCTACCCCTCTTGGGAATACGGGCGTGAGGATGTGTGTGTGTGAATGAGTTTTTGAAGGTAGTTTTAAGCCAAAGGCAAGAATATTTAAGGTTGAAACCGCCTGTTTTTGAGCGGAGATTAAATATCAGCAACACTATATAGATAAGGTTGTAATGTAGCCAGTTCACCCGGGCAGCGCATAAAGCTCATCGTAAAGGATATTCTTAATTTCCGCCCCCGCCAGCGCCTGCAAAGACGCCTTTCATTGTGTTGTAAAATGTTTTTATTGGCAGCTGATTGAAATAACGCCGGCTCGCTGTAAATGTTTTAGCTGTAATTTCCTTTTATTAATTCTGTTGGTACGTTAAATTTTAATAATTAGACTGTCCGTGGTTATGATTGGTCGATCAGTGGTTGGGTCGTGCCGTGATTGGTTGACGCCACGTATGCAGCACGCAAGTCTAATATAATCTCGGAAATCATAAAAATACTCGTTTCTATTTTAGACTTCCGTAGTAAAAATGGAAAATGACTAGGAGGAATCTTTACGGTTTTATCGATCCAGAGATTTGTCCACATTTCACAGTCGTTTTGTCTACTGATGGATTTGGATAATTGGCGTCAAAAATATTTTTTTACATTTTAACATTATCCATCATAGGTTAAGACCCAGTTTAAGCGGTAGACTAACCTGTCACTAGAACACTCTGTTATCCAAAATCAGGCCTAAAGTTATGCTAAATGTCTTGTCTTACATTTAAGAATACTGGGGAGACGCATGTATGTATGGAACACAACAGAGATCAATATTATACAAAAGATAATGATGACGATGAATACAATAATCATTCTTTATTGAACACCAAAAAAACAAAGCCAACCACTACAGATCTGATCCCAACTTAATCACAGAAATTGAAAGGTATGATGACAATAAATGGTTTTAACGCTATAAGCGCTCTGATGATGGCGATGATGAATATGATGATAATGACGATGACGATATCATTGACCATATGACTCCTTTTGAACATGTTAGCTTTACCCAGGTCCATACTATCGGACAACATCAGCGACATGCTTCCCGCGCCGTCGGCGAGGTCGCGGTCAGCGTCCAAAGCCCGGGAGTCGCTTTGTGTGCCACCCAACGTCCTGGCTGAGATGGACGAGACTAAACTGTTTGAGCTAAAGGAGGTAAGATCTAAGCCCGGTATTATGGAACGATGGAGTTTAAAAAGTTTAGCTTTTCGAGGCTGTTTGTGGATGGGATATAGCGTTGTCTGTTTAGTTTATCCCTTACTAGCTGTGCTCGCGACTCTGTCCGCGTGGAATAGTGACTTTTGGTAATTTTCCCCGTTTTTTTCCACATTTTGATATGTTTCTTCGCTCCTATTGGTTGCAGCGTGATGTTATATAGCCTAAAGCCTTTATTGATAAATGGTCTATCCAACACAAAAATATTTTTTCAATTCGAATCAGTAGTTCCTGAGATTAGTGCGTTCAAACAAACAAACAAACTCTTCAGCTTTATAATATTAGTATAGATATTCTAATGGAGAGCCATTTCTTCTGCGGATGACGAAATAGGCGACCAAGAAAATAGATTAAGGCATTTTTTACGTTATAACTTTTATATCCCTGAATCGACTGGCTAAAAATTTACTAACCAATAATTTACAATTGAAGAAAAGTTAAAGAATAATGCCAAAAACGACGACAAGTCTGCATTAATAAACTATCATGATTATCAAAATTAAACACTTCTTTAGAAGCATTACGCCTGCAAAAACGGGCAGCATTTTCATGTGCAACTTAGTTTCTCTCTCGCTGCACTAATTCTGCAGAAAGAGATATGCTAAGTTAATTTGCCACGCATAATGTTATTTAATTCTTACGCGACGCTGCATACAAAGAGCTCAATTCCCGTGTTAACAGTGTTAAAAACTTTATTATAGCTCTTATAGGAATATTTTTTAGTTGCAGCAAGATTTATGATAGAATTTACGATTTCATTTGTTTTGGGGCCGCTTTAATCAAGCAAGAATAAAATGTAGCCTTTGGACAAGTCAGTCGTAACCGTTATTTTTTCAAACGTTAATTTGCTTTAGAATAAAGAGTTACTTATTCCAAGAACGCAGCTTATTGCAAGTAAGATGGCGGACTTATCCTTAGTTAAGGTTAGGTGATCAACAATCAGCTTCGACAAATTACATAGTCTTAATTTAACTTTCGTTATAAATATGCTTCGATATTCATAAAAGTCCTTATCAAATTTTATCGAAATGCGTGCTCGAAAACCTTCTTTTATTTAAAACAATCGCGTACCAAAATGCTATGATCAGATCTCGTCATCAGTGGTGAAAATTCATTGAAATCATGTCACAGGGTTTTCATTTTGTCATGGTGACAGATTGGTTTTACTTATAAAAACATAAGTCAAAGTCAACCCTTACGATTTCAATAAATTTTCACCATCAGGTTATGAGCACAAACAGCACCAAAGACACATTAATAGAGGATGATAATCTTCTACAGGCGTTCTTACTGTTCGATTTGGATGGAGATGGCTGCATCGACCACAACGACCTGCGTGGCACGCTAGTTAGCTTGGGGGAGCATGTGGAGGAAAAACATGTGCAAGGCATGTTGTCTGAGGTGAGAGAACCATTTCCCATTTTTGAAAATCAGTCGACATCTACATTTTCGAATAAATAGTACCTACATTACTAGGTTGGGAAGTAAAGGGTTGTCGCCTGAATACAGTTGGCGGCCGAGTGAGTAGCAAGGCAAAATAAAGTACTAAAAAACTAAATATAAACTAGAGATAAATGTAAGTACAACGCATAATTATTTTTCTAACTGGGATGGGATAGAAAACAAGTGTTTAGATTTTTTTTTAATTTCATGAAACTTTGATTTTAATTTGAATTTAATTTTATGTGCGATATCAAATTTGATATTTATCATGAGCTATTCGGTGAAGGAAAACATCGTGAGGAAACCTACACACAGCGACGAAGTAATTCAACGTTGTGTGTGAAGTTCCCAATCCGCACGGGGCCCGCGTGGGAACTATAGCCCAAGCCCTCTCATGCTGAGAGGAGGCCTGTGCCCTGCAGTGGGACGTAAATAGGCTGATGATGATGATAAATCCAACGCATCTTCGCTATTTTACATTTCGAACACACAGGGTGGCCCATCTAAAACGGTCAGTAAGGGGAAGTCCAAAACTATACGAGATACGAAGATCTCTTCTTAGGAACCATGACATCGATTTTAATAAAAAGAAAAACTGCATTCATACGTTTAAAAAAAAAGTATACTCAGTCCGGGAATCGAACCCGGTTGTTTTGAAAAAAAAACTATTTCTATTTAGATATCGATTGTGTGGGTCTTAAGCAGTAAATTAATATGTGTGTATAACATGATTTCTAAAATTAATAAAATGCATTGTTTTTACATGCTTTGATTTATTTTAGTAGGTGTTCGAAGTGACCACCGCCTTTCTCAATACCTACTACGTTTGTAACTGTGATCACTCTGACTGAACACCTACTAAAATAAATTAAAGCACGTAAAAATAATGCATTTTATTCATTTTAGAAATCATGTTTCTTGCACATATTTACTGCTATACGTTGTCGGTTTAGGTAGTTAAAACAATATAAACAATCTTGACATGTCTTTTTATTGAAATACACAGTCTAAAAATGAAAACCGTTACACTATACAATTCAATCATGAAAGTAAATGATTTTTTCATACCAAAATTGTAAAATGTAAAGATTTCGATTTATAAAGTGTACGTTTAAATAAAAAGACACGTCAAGATTGTTTACATTGATTTAACTACCTAAACCGACAACGTATAAGACCTACACAATCGAAATCTAAATAGAAATAGAAAAAGTTTTTTTTTTCTAAAACAACCGGGTTCAATTCCCGGACTGAGTACACATTTTTTTTTAAATGTATGTAAGTATGCAGTTTTTCTTTTTATTAAAATCGATGTCATGGTTCCTAAGAAGAGATCTTCGTATCTCGTATAGTTTCGGACTTCCCCATACTGACCGTTTTAGATGGGCCACCCTGTATACCAACGGAAACATTATTTTCACCTCGAAACAGCTACACGTCTTGTAAGGTGTCTGGTTTCCTTTCAAAGTTCATTGTTAGTGTTAAGCCGGCTGACAGAAGCTCGTGTCAAGCCACCGTGTTAAGCACAGACGTTTTTAAATTCGCGTGTAGGTCTTATTTCGGTGTCAGCAACATCTTTATAGAAACTGGAATTTTATGCATTACGAGTAGAAAGATGGGTAAAAGTACGTACCTAGCTAGAAGGACTGTAAGTCAGATTGTCTTTAAATCAGTTTGATCAAATTTAACTTGGTTAAGTCAAAATCTAGTTACACCAGTACCAGCGGACGGTAAAATTTTAGTAGATAAGGGATAGATAATCCAAGAGAGATATACTCAGATCGCGCTTCCTTACAATTATTAATTACACAACATACGCAGACCGCAAAGGGATTCCCTGAACCGTAGAGATATGAAGTAAAATGGTCAAGCGTTATTTGTATCTTGATATGATCTAAAAATTGTCAATTTTCACATTGTCTTCTCCTTAGGAATTACTCAATACTTCAACCATTATTTTATCTTCCTATTCGCGATTCTGCACATTTTTTAAAGACAGCTGCGGAAAATATTGTGCAAAAACGATTTACTTAACACGTTCACTGCGGGCGGGCCGATTATCGGCCCGCCGCGGTTTTTCAGCGTGTGCGGGCGAACAAAAGTATGTCCCTCCCGCTGGTGCGGAACGAGTATCTCAGGTATTTGAAAGAGTTCGACAGAGCCAAGTATATATTTCAGATTGTTGTTAGAAATGTAGGCATTTTCCATCAAAACATCACGGCAGGCCTTTTTTCGACCTGCCCGCACTGGCGGTAAAATACATCCGTTCAGTGCGGCAGCGGGCCTATCGCCGACCGCCGCTCGAGCAGACCGCCGACGGCCCGCTGCCGCACAGAGCGTACGCCCAGTCATTTAGTGTTGTGCGCGCTATCGACTTGTTTAGACGTTCAGCATGGAAAACAACAAACGAAAAGTAATAATACTGGAAAACAAGGTTATTATCCCAGCCGCCTTTTTCGACGATAGTGATGATAGCAGTGAGGAAATATTTCCCACCAAAAAAAAAATATTTGATACCATTTTGTAGACAAAAACAAACACAAATGGTAAGTTTTGTTTACTAACTTATTCCTAAACATTTATAAAAAGTGTTAGTAAGGTACCGAAAACTGATAGGAGTGATTCAGCCTATTGTTCTGAGTTGATATGCAAACATAGCCTCTGCGGGTCCTGTTACATACGTCATAAGCTAAAGCTACACTTTATAGTTACTATACTTTATAGTGTCCCACTGCTACTTAAGTAAATGAATAAAAGTATTTTTTCATCAAATACTACGATGTTTTATTATCGATATTCGCTTTTTTTTATCTGTCCCATCACTACTAAAATTACCTTCTAGTGCGGAACGGGCCGCCGTCGGCCTGTCGTTTTCACTGGTAAATTTCTCATTTCCTGTTTAGCAGATCCCCAGGCGATTCCAACCTAAGAAGGTCGGTCTCAAGGTCATTCTCACAGTGAAAAAAAAAATTGAATACATCATGTTTTGACAAAGTTGTAGACCTTAATTTCACGTTAGTGCTGGCGGGCCGCTGAAGGCCTGTCACGCACTGGCGGAAACACAGCGGTAGGTCCACGTCGGCCCGCCGCCGCACCAGACGAAGGTTTATGATTTTACTTCCCGCAGCTAAGGTGTTAAAGCGTGTTACAGACTAAGCAAATACGAACATATTTTATCTGCGTATAAATGCCATCTTTCAATATTTCGATGCCAACAGATGATACTTGACGGTAAAATATAAGTTATCCGCGCAGTGCGTAGCTCACTGAATTGTATAGGGAGCGATATTGACAGACATCTGTTCAGATACAGATATCTTATCGTATCTGCTTAGTGTGTGACACGCTTAAGTGTCAAATAAACCCTCCTTAACACCTCAAATATTCACAGGCGCCAAATCCTCTGGATTTCGACGGGTTCGTCAACCTCCTGGGATACAAGACGCTGGAACTGGACTCCGAGGAAACGCTCATAGCCGCGCTCTCCCGCTGGGACAAGAATAACTCGGGATACATTTCTGAAGAGAGGTATAGTTTTATGATGTATCTAGACACGTGGGAGTCCAGACAAGTTCAAAGACATAGGAACTAGGGACACTACAGCGGCAGCGTATGGGAGGGTTGTTTGTCGCATGGCAATTGTCAGCACAATAAAGGAAATACTTATTGTTAGAGATTATGTAACGTAAACCTAGCTTAACCAACACTATGCTAAAAAAGGATTTATCGATATTAAGATCTACGTAAGATAATTATTCCAAACACTTACATTATGAATTTTAAAAAATCAAGCTTTTTTTGACACCTTTACACCTCAGTAGGTATAGGTACTTATCAAATCTTGAGTTTGAATCTCGGTCTAAGAACCACAAACGCATAAAACTTAAAGTTTTAATTCAGTTTTCTATGACTTGAATTAAATATCGTGCAAATTTCATTAGCAGGATCAAATCCGTCACAATTATTTCATTAAACAAATCTCCTACTCAAGTCGAAAAATGTAAATTAACCGTTCCTGCTTTCATACGGCCAACAAAGTAATATTTAGATTATCAAAATACAAGAAAAATCACAAACTAAGCAATGAGAGTTTTAATTTCTTAATTTAAAGAACATTTTTTTAATATTTAAAGAGAAATAAAACTCCAAAAATAAAATAAAAATGACATAGTTTTAAAATGGAAATAGTAGATAAAAATCCGCTCATGTGACCCAATTTGGAGTAAAAATCGCTTTCCGTCTTTAATCAGTCAAAACGAATTACAATCAAGCACAAACAGAATTCGCACAACACGTGAACACGACCTGAATTAATATACAACAAGTTTACGGATAGCGAGCGCCACAAAGAGAGGGAACATTTGCTTAAAAAATAATGAACCTCCTACTCGTATTTGAATTTCTTTGATGACATTTTGTCCTTACAGAGTTACATTTTTCCAGACATTTTATGTAAACAATTTCAGTTATTCCGACAAGGATAAAATGTTGCAATTAGGTTCTGGGAATCATAAAAATAATACAAAGCTGGTTTTTGTTAAGTATTCTTTAACTATTTGCACGACATCGTCTTGTAAGATTTACTTTTGGGAGCAGAGTTAAGTAAAGACCAAATTGTCGTATATTTTGTAATAGTGATATAATGAAAGCTATTGATTCTAGGAACATAAAACTACCGCGAGACTCATTCGTAGTAAAATAAAACGGTGTATCAAGTCTTTTAATCGAGATTAGCTCGACATGTTTCGGGACCATTCATGATCCACTATCAGGAACAACGCGCCACAGTGGTTGCGGTAAGACGAGCACTGCGCAGTACTGCTCTTTTCGCGAGAATGTATTATTTTTGTTTTGGCTACGTAACTAAATTACAAATTTGCAACATTTTAAATATTTTTGGATATTATTGTTTGGATCGCAATGACGTTGTATCTAAGTAATCGTTAAGTTACGTGCTCAATATCATCTATTTTATGATTATAATATTCATCTTCATCATACAAAATAATTTCTAGACTTCAAAAGAACGATTGCTCTAGAAATAGCTCAAGTTTTATTACACATTTAAGTTTAGCATTATTAGATAACGTAGGTGTAGTATAGCGTATCTGAATAATGTAGCATAAAATGTCTATTCATACGTCTCTAGAGTAATTAATAAGTAGGTACTTAGCAACTTACTAGACAAGAACTATGAGAATAGGCGAACTTATCTAATCTCTACGGTATTGAGGCTTGAACACCTCCGAACTTCGACCAGAATTAATCATAGGAGGCTTAGACTGGCAATCTACAGAGCTATTGAATAGATTGTAAATATGATAGGTTCTTCATAGTGTCCATTTTGGATTTCAATCACGCCAGTTATTATAATATCAAAATAGGTTAGTGTCGTGAATAGAATTTGAGAACTTTGCAACCTTACAAAAATATTAAATTTGAATATTACACTAATATCAAAGAGGCGAAAGTTTTTCACATGCTAGCGGCTGGACTATTTTTAATATTTGGCATGCTCGAAGATGACGCGGGACTGAAGTTACCGAACTTTACGCTGACGGAGTCACGGGCAACAGCTAGTGGAATATAAATTATGAACTGACAAGATGGTTAAAAGAATGACTGATGCTTATCGCGAAACAAGAATAATGCCAAGAAAGAAAAACGCTTTCAGTCAAGTCACTTTGTGGATAGTGAATGACAAGGAATGAAGTGATTTAATATACTTAACTAAATATTTTTACTGTTACCGTACTAGCTAAAGAGATTTAGCAAAATCGCGCTGGAGCCTTGGGACTGAACGTTCAACGTTCACCCGTCAAAAACGTAAAAATCCCAGACGTTGAACACGATAATCCTCACGTCACACACGCCTTACTCCACAGGAGAATTTAATAAGAATCGCGGTAAAACGGTAAAAGAACATGATCTTTTAATAGACGGAAAAAGGCTCGGCCGTCCGGATCCCTAACGCCCCCAGAGATCCATAAACAAAACGGATCAAGATTAAATTACATTTTCCGGTATGCAAAATGTATTAGGGAAACCTCAAGACATGATTTAAGGGCCGCATGTGTGTGCACTCTGAAATATTGGGGCGATAACATTTTCGTAGAGAATTTCGGAAGAGTTTTCATTACTACAGATATTCTTATTACTTATTCATTGCACCTACCGTTCACTTTTATGACTGTTCGGTAAAATGCTATTACTTTCCTAAAATTTGAAAGAGAATTTCGAACTAATAAAACTGGAAATCTATTTCACGATTGAGTTCCGTGGATTCGTTTCCTTAAATTTTTATATTGTTTTCAATTAAGTTTAGTGGTGTCTTTTATTGGAACATAGTTCGATTAAATAAAATTCACTGTTTAAAATCCTAATTAACTCCGTAATAGTTAAAAGCACGATGGCAGATAAAAGCTTTTTCGCAAAAATCTAGCAAAATGTATACTCTCTTCTAATTTAATGCGTTGGGAGCAATCGTTCGCTAAACTTGTGGAAAAAAAAATCTGATAGATTATCAAATAAAATAATATAGGTACTTTAAAAGCACTTGCATTGCAATAAAGTCACAGCCAACATTCAACTTATAATTTACTAGCTGAGCCCGCGACTTCGTCCGCGTGGAATAGTGACTATTTTCCCCCGTTTTTCCCGCATTTTTCAATGTTTCTTCGCTCTTGTTAGTCGCAGAGTGATGTTATATAGCCTAAAGCCTTCCTCGATAGATGGCCTATCCAACACAAAAAGATTTTTTCAATTCGGACCAGTACTTCCTGAGATTATCGCGTTCAAACAAACAAACAAACAAACAATCAAACAAACAAACAAACTCTTCAGCTTTATTATATTAGTATAGATTTCTCTGGGTAACATGTTATTTTCTCCGTCTCCGCTCTGACAATAAAACATCCGTCTTGTTCTCTGCTAAGATTACTAACGTTTATTCAAAACAGAACTGACCGCTAATACCTCGCAAATCCAAGCTACAGCGATAATTACGAAGTAACTTGATCCAGCGGCGTAATAAATATTTTAAACATTATTAAAACCTCGAGTCGTATTCTTGCAAGTCCCCTCCAGAGGTTTATTAAAATTTTCGGTGTAATCTGAATTTTACGGCTCTACCGGATAGGCTTTCATATAATTCCGGGAGTCTGACGAGGAGACGGATATGAAAACATTTGTTGGTCGTATACGTGCTCGTAAAATAAAATCAGTATGTCTTACATCTCGGTCGACGCCGTGGTTTGATAATAGCAAAGTTTTGATTTAACCAGGTCAACATAAAATTGCTCTATGAAATATTCCCTTTTGTAATCTTTTAAGAAGGATTGAATTTTAAACTCAGGACCTTGCACTCGAATTACTCTCTCTCAGAATCTTTTAAAATTCTTTTATTTACTTTCAGAATCCGACACGATCTTATGACATTTGGCGACCGTTTTACGGAAAAGGAAGCTGATTATGCTCTGGACGACGCCCCTACTGCGAAGATGGGGGGCAACACCATGATAGACTACATACGTTTCTGCAGCCAACTCTGTGGTCTTCGCAAGGCAAACAAGAATGAGACGTCGTAATACTAATCCAAAAATGAAATAAAGCATTTTGTCCCCTCATAAATTGTTCCTTATTTGACAGTGAGTGCCACCGAAACAATCTACAGAATTCGTTGACGAACAAATAACGATTTATCTTTGATAAATAATTTTAAGAGGCCCGGGCCCATTCAAAATGGATCCTGTTTTAACTAAATAGCACAAAGTTGCGAGCTTCACAAATGGGGTTATTTCAAATATCCTTTCAGGAGATTGAGAAGTTTCTTCAGGTAATAGCGAACTGGCAAGAAACGTCAAAATTCCTTTTAAATATAGTTTCAACATTTTAATAAATTGAGGCATCAATATTCATAAGACGTTTTAATGAAATATTCATGTTGACCTTTCGAATAAGTCTGGATAATTTTAAGAAGGTAAGTACTTGATAGGAATGTTCATGACGCTGCCTAATAATTCCGCTTGAATAAATTTTCTAATTGCTTACCAAACGAAGCATTAAATTTGAAAAACGTTTTAATAACATAACATAAAGTAGCGAATTGTTTTCCGCCTCAATATCAAACGTCGCGCTCCAGCGGGCATTTTGTGGGCACATCATTTTGGTAAGACTAACAAAAAACAATTTAATTTACGAGCTGCCCTTAAAGCTAAATTTTGTCGGAAGACATAGATAGTAGGTATATAGCATATCGATTCTTGGCTACTAATTTTGTACGGTTTATAGTTGACGTCTGCAGTGCAGTTATTGTCTGAGTTTGGGTTCGAAAACAAGACCACAGCAGAAAGACGTGACGGCATAACACAAAATCTCGAGGAGCTATAATTTTCAACATAGGTACCCTTGTTTAGTATTTCAAAGGTAAAAACATCGAATATAAACCTCGTTAAAATCAAGCACTTTTGAGCAAAGAACAGTCTAAACTCACTCGACATGGTCCTTATAGATGTCAAAGTCCGTGAAGACGAGCTCGACGATCTCATGCGGAGCGGCCAGGAAGGTGTAGAGCAGGCAGCCGAGCCGCGGCGGGTAGGCGCGCGGGTAGTCGGGGCTGCTGAACGTGCCGCGCTCTTTGCCGTGCGTCGACGTGAACCGAATGCACGTGCAACCTTGGGACAAAGAACATTGGAAATAAATAACAATTTCATACAAAGAAAGTCGTGATAGTTTACCTATTTATAACTCAAGAACGCCTGAACTGATTTCGCTGGAAATTGGTTGGGAGGCAGCTCTGACCCAGGATATGGGTATAGGATACAGTTTATCCCGTTCCTGGGGATGTGACGTAAAATTTAGCATGACGTCAGACTTGTACAAAAATCTCTCAGGCGGTACAAAGTTCGTCGGGTGTGTTAATAGTAATTTAAAATAGTTAAATATACTGAAGATGGTACCACACTCTCACTATCATGATCTAGACCAGGGGATCCCAAAAATATTATACGCATTCTCGTAGACCCCTTTCAAAGTTTTAACGGGTTTAGTAGACCCCATTCTGCTACATTTCTACCAAATTCCTAAATACACCAATTTTTAGTAACTCCGTCGCGGACCCCCGTCAAGTCTTCTTTGGACCCTTAGGGGTCCACATTGACGAATTTTGGCATCACTGTCTAGCTTGATTCTTATAGTAGTTACTTTCCGCCGAGCGTGTATAACGAGAGTGATGAATGTGAGTGAAGCGAGAGAAGTATGTCAGAGTAAGAGCGAATGTGCGCTCTGTTGTCTCTGCCTACTCCGCAAAAAATTAGGTGTGACGGTTATATGTTCCACAGACGCTTTTTTGAGGACAGTAAGAACGTTTAAGTAAGTAAGTTTTTATGCAGGAATTACAGTAAATGCAGAAAATATTATTTTTTATACCTGTATGAGTAGACCTGTTAGTATCGGCAGCAGCTACATACATGTGTATGTAGCTGGATATGTATGTGTATACATATACTCACGCCTGTATTCCCAAGAGGGGTAGGCAGAGCACATGAATTCGAAAATCCAGTGCCACGTTTAGCAATTTCAGGGTAACCAGATAGTTAAACGTGATATTCCAGTGACAGGTTGCTAGCCCATCGCTCACAATACACTAACCCTTTCCAAGAGTCGACTCTTACGACACTCACGAGAAGAAAGGGGGAGGTGCTATTCTAACCCGACACCACACGGGAAAATTTATTTAATATCAGTAAAAAAACATTTTACATGGGCGAATTTTACCTAGCCACTATTAAAAATGCCAAGAGTTATCACAGCTCAGGCCACGCATCCACTTAAACTTGTATACAGAAATAGATAGTGTCACCACTCAGCCAATAATGTGTTACACAATGTGTTAAAGAATTAAGTCTTTTTAATAATTACACCTATAGTTTATCAGTTTTGACTACTATCCTTACTTAATATTATAAATCGGAAAGTGAGTTTGTTTGCTTGTTTGTTTGTTTGTTTGTTTGTTTGTTCCGCTTTCATGCCGTAACTACTGAACCGATTGGTTTGAAATTTTGCAGACGTAAAGTTGGAAGTCTGGATTAAATAAAAGGGTACTTTTTATCCCGGAAAAAATTGATGTTCCAGAGGGAATGTTCGCTTTATACCGCAATATAACCGAATTCCACGCGGGCGAAGCTGCGGGCGGAAAGCTAGTTATCAATACAAGGAACAAAATAAAAACTATTTATCTAATCAAAATTTCATTCTTTAATTTCCATTTTACATAGCCATGTTAGATTCAGTAAACTAAATCGGTTTCGGGGGCGACGGCGGCCATTAGCCTGCCTTATGCATAAAAATCAGTATCTGCGAACAAAATGAACATCATTATTATAATAAATTAATCCATGAAATTGAAACATATGGTGAACTTTGCACCTAAAACGTGCAAAGAGTAACTTATCTGGAAGTCTTCGAAATCTGCCTGTGGGCCATATCTTAATCTTAAGGAAAAAACACCTTAAAATTTCACTGATAATTACTATACTTTCTATAAAACACTAAAATAATGTAAGTAAAACAAAAATAACAAGATGTCTTACAAAATGTTTGTGTGAAACCCTTTATGCACGCACTTGATCACAAATCAAATTTTTACTCCCGTTTGGTTAAATAGACCCAAAGGGATTTACTTCCTGCAGACACCGACTTTGTTTCCAACTGCTTAGATAAATGATCGTTATCTTCACACTAGTTTGTACGCCGAACGCCGAAACCTAGTCAAGCCGCGGCAGCTGCCCCTCGTAGAAAGTTTGCCTTCCTTGTTTTTACACTTTTGAAGTCGATGCATGGTTCATGTGTATTAGTGTGATTGCCACTTTATGTAGTAATACTTAGAAACTTGACTTACCGTCTATCCTGTAGACAACACCGAAGACAAGCAATGTTGCTATTGCATCAATATCAAGAGATCCATGTCATCTAACGTGTCTTCCAATGTTAAGAAATAATAAAACACGATCAAAAGAAGCGACCACAGTGTAAAATGAATAACTAATAAAGAAACGATATCAGCAATTTCGGTTACATCCATCTAAAAAATATAAGTTAGTGTGTTAATACAGGAACAACAAGTAAATATTAAATTATTTTTTCTTTCATAAAAAAATTCACTTCGAATGATAAAAAAAGACCTTTGATGCCTTCCAATATTTATGTCCTGAACAAGAAAATTTATGACTGACGGTTTGATTCCAAAATCATCGAATGTATACACTTTATAATGGAAAAAAGCATAAAAGACCTAATCGCCTAATAATAATAATTAGAAAGCCTTAATCGCTAACGATCGATTGAATTATACATTAACTTTTTATTAAAATATTCACATTACACTATTATTAATAAATTAATTAATTAACCTTAATCATTATTACCTTACTAAAATCACCACGCTTTTGAAATGAAACACCTGAAACATAAAGAAGACCCAGCGCCACATCTAATGGACGGTTCCCTGCCGTGTCCATCAAATACCAGCAACCTGGCTGGTCAGCAGTCCATCTCTTGGCGGAGTTTTTTACTCCGCCTTTCGATACACGGTCGCCACTACATTACTATCTGTATGACAGTATGCAACCCTGTCGTACTCCTTTTTTTATTTTGAATCCAGTTGAGGGCCGTTCTCCAGCCGTACGATTTTTCGTGTTCTCAAGTTCAAGTGCCTGTAAAATCTAAGTTTTAGCAGATAACCTTATAAAAAAATTATCTTACGTAATTCACTCCTTATTCTGCTCAAAATAAGTCTAACAATAGTATATTCTTATTATTAAATGCGCGAAACAAAAATCTAAAGTCAGTGGAGTCCACATTTTTGCCCTGTCCCGCCTCCAAAATTTGTTAGTTGATGACATATACTTCGAAAACTAAACGCGGAAACTATAGATTTTTGTTATTCACGGCAAGGCAATTATATGATAAATTAAATCCTATTGCCTAAATAATTATTTTTACTTTAGTTTATTTTTAAAACCATTTTTAAAAAGTGTCCCGAGTTTTGCGTCTTAACCAAATTCGGCCATAAAACGCATCGTACTGCTCAAACGCACACTCCGAGAGACATCCACGATACGTTCCTAGAAAGTGTATGTCATGCCGCGACGGCCAAACAGTACGAACCTGTTACTTATTGTGTCGCTGCCGAATCACGAAGGAAAGAAAACAACACGAATTTTTTGTCACAGTTGAAAGTGATTTCCATGTTATTTATTTCTCGCATGTTTTGTTGAGATATTTATTTTAACTCAGATAATTTTGACATATTAGGTAAGCAGTGTTATAACTACTTACACAAAAAATATTGAGTTTTTATTAGTAACCGTTTTGAAGTAATTAATTAAAAACTAAATTGCTCACGTGATTACCGCGGCGGTGATTACCGTGATTTGAGTGATCTCCGTGGTTTTATAGACGTGGTAAACACTTTATTGGTTATTTATTGAGTTATTACTGTAAAACATAAGTTTTGATTATGAATATTACTCTGTGCAACACAAAAAAATATATATACCTAATTAAAAAATAATAATTTCACGTTACTTTTTTTTATGAATGGTTACCATTAATTAAAATTATTATACTATTACTTAAAATGTTTATAATTCAAGGCTATATATGTATAGCATAAAAAGTCTTGTGATATTTATCAATAAACGTGATTTCATGCCAATATTGTTTGCTTGGGTGATTACCGTGTTATATGAAAAAAGAAAATTTAATTATCTCGATAATTATAAGGTTTAAAGTGATGCCTCTTTTTGCAAAACGTTTGAGATGTGAAGCATTATTCGATTTATTCATAGAAACACACATTAACATAAAATGAAATTATGCCATGGAGTGTCACGCAAAACTGCCTTGCTTGTGGAATGACTCTTGAACATTCGGTGCCGATTCTGACGTAAGAACTATTATCGCTGTAAAGAGCTCGAATCATATTGAGCAGGTGTTTGGGTACTCCCATCTCATGCAGTACTATCCATACCTTGTCCCATTGCACACAGTCAAAAGCTTTGGTGTAGTCAATGAAGCACAAGATGACCGGGTTGTTGAACTCCCTGCTTTACTCGATGACTCGCCTGACATTGAGTATTGTCACTTACTAATCGATCATCAATAATCCAATGCCATTAAGATCCAAATTTTGAACAAAGATCATCATCATCCACGTAAGACATCCACTGTTAACTATAGGCCTCCCCTTTAGACTTCCTTATGTACTAGTTGGTAACTTTTATTTTAATATAGCTGTGCGCGCGACTCCGTTCGCGTGGAATAGTAACAAATTTACCCCGTTTTTTCCCCACATTTTCCCATATTTCTTCACTCCTGTTAGTCGTAGCGTGATGTTATATAGCCTAAAGCCTTCCTCGATAAATGGTCTATCTAACACAAAAAGTTTTTTTCAAATCGAACCAGTAGTTCCCGAGATTAGCGCGTTCAAACAAACAAACAAACAAACAAACAAACTCTTCAGCTTTATTATATTAGTATAGATAGGTAATTAAACGTAAACACATTTAATGTTTAAATTAAATAAGTGTTTAATTAAGTTTAAAAACGTAAAATCATCCTCTCCTGATATTATCAAATAATCAAACATCGACAAAAGACAAACAATCAATGTGGGGCTTGTGACGTCAAGGTCTGGTAAAAATTGTACTAAATATCATGGAGTAATGTCATTAGAAACATTTAAGCGGTGTATTTTTGTAATTTTTTTATTTGCCAAATAATATAACAACAGAGTTATCCGTATTTTATAAGATGAGTGAGTCTCACGGTAGTTTAATGTTAAATATAAAAACAGGTCTATTATTATTTAGTAACTTATCTGCCGAAATAAATAGATTTTTTGTAAACTACCCAATCACTAGGCACAGACATCAAATCTCATAGTACCAGAATTAGAGATGATTATGAAATCTCTTCTCTGTCTTAATATGTAGTTCCACAAAACGAGCAAGTTTAGTATTTAGGAAAAAAATATTTTTACGTTTCAAACTCACATCAGTTTTTAAATAGATAACAGAAGTACAATAGTTGTCATGTCGCCTCCTACGGCAGCCACGGAAGAAATGGAGAGTTGCTAGTTTATGTACTTGATATCTCGAGGGTATATTTGTACGGGTAGGTAAAGGTTTTTTTTGAAAATAATAGACAATCATTTGGTACAACAGTTTTTTATTTTTATGGATAATTTTGTCACAATTTTAAAACTAACAATGAAAATGATGATGGACGAAACTTGATTTTACTCATGGGTGACAAAATAATAAATAAAAGGTTTGAAAAAATAATGTATCGTTGTTTCTTTATACTTAGATGTACTTACTTACACATATTCGTAATAATAAATCTTATTTGTGGTAGATTATCTAATTACCAGTAAAATGAGGTATAAATGAATAAGTGGTTTCATCATTTTGATAATTACACCTCTAGTTTTTAAGTTTTGACAACTATTATTAATACAAAGAATAAAACAAAAAGTATTTATCTAATCTATATTGTATGTTTTAATTTTCTATTTTACATGTACATGTCTGGCTGTTCACAGAGGGGTACTCGTTCCAACATTGATGTACCGTAGCGAAAGTAGGATAAATGTAGTAGAAATGAGAGCATTAAGAAATATAGAAGATGTTTCACTGAACGACAGAAAAAGAAATAGTGTGATAAAGGAAAGAGCTGGGGTGAAAATAGATATTGTTATAGTGAATAGTATAGAAAAAAGTATGCTTAGTTGGTTTGGTTATATAGAGAGGATAGATGAAAGAAGATTTACTAAACAAATGTATGTTATGGTTCCCGGGGGCGACGGCGGCCATTATCCTGCCTTATGCATTATAGTCAGAATCTGGGAACAAAATACACAGTCATCATTAGTTCTGTTATATATATAAATCCTTCAATGAAATAGAAACAGATACATGGTGAACTTTGTACCTAAATCGTGCAAAGAGTAACTTATCAAGAAGTCTTCGCTATCTGTCTGTCTATTGGCCTGTCTAACACAGGGCCATCTCTTAATCTTAACACATAGAGCACTTGAAATGTTCACTAATAATTACCTTCAATCCAATAAAACACTAAAATAATGTAAGTGACGAAAAATTATGTCGTTATTCAAAATGTTTTTTTTTTTTCAAGAAACCTTTTGTGCACGGTACTTACTTGATCAAAAGTAAAATTTTATCTCGATTGGTTAAACAGACCCAAAAGGATTTACTTCCCGCAGTCACCAACTTTGTTTCCAACTGCTTAGGTAAATTATCTTTACACTAGTTTGTATTTGTACGCCGAACGCCGAAACCTAGTCAAGCCGTGGC